>LPNX010332506.1:186695-221361 GCA_001517045.1 Pseudotsuga menziesii
ATTACTTGGGGATGGAGGTTTGGGAGGAGCCTGGGCATATTTTCCTTGGGCAGGGGAAGTATGCAGCTGATATTCTGAGCAGATTTAGGATGGAGGATTGCAGGCCTATGTCTACACCGATGATTACCAACTGGAAGCAGCTTCATGCTTCCGAGGGCAAGTTGGTAGATCCTACACTATATCGTCAGCTGATTGGTTCATTGATGTATCTGGTCAACACCAGGCCAGATTTGTGCTTTGCGGTGAACACTCTTAGCCAGTTCATGGTTGAGCCTAGGAGTGTGCACTGGAACGCTGCAAAGCATGTGTTGAGATACCTTGCAGGTACTGTGGACTATGGTCTGGATTACAGGAGTTCGGATGGTGTCGGATTGGTTGGATTTACTGATTCAGATTGGGCAGGTTGTGTGCGGGATCGGAAGAGCACTTCCGGTTGTTGTTTCAGTTTGGGCTCAGCAGCAGTGTCATGGTTCAGCAGGAAACAGAGATCCGTTGCATTGAGTTCAGCTGAGGCAGAGTATATGGCAGCCAGTCAGGCTACTTGTGAAGCACTGTGGCTTCGCAAGCTGTTGGTAGATTTATTTGATCAGGAGCTTAGACCCACGGTGATCTCCTGCGACAATCAGAGTTGCATTCAGCTCTCTGAGAATCCAGTATTCCATGACAGGTCGAAGCATATAGAGATCAAATACCACTTCATCCGAGATTATGTTCAGAGAGGAGCAGTTGAGCTTCAGTACATTTCCACAGATGAGCAGGTAGCTGATATCTTGACGAAGTCTTTGGGGAGGGGCAAGTTCGTCTTCTTCAGGGATAAGTTGGGAGTGGTACGGAACACCTTCCTCGGTAAGAGGGAGTGTTGATTTTTGTACCTAGGCAGATGTTCCCTAGGTGACTTTAATTTTTCCTAAAGTCACTTTAAGAGGGAAAAAGGTGACGCTCACATTAAATGTCACTTAATGAGACTTTATGACAATAAAGTCACTTTTTGATAAATTTAAGTGGGTGAGTGATTTTATTTATGGGAAATAAATAAAAGGGATTTTCACTCTCAATCAATCTCAGCCATTGATTTGATTCTTTCTCCACCATTGGATTAAGAAACTCACCTAGGGCAAACAAAAAGCATGAGGGAGGCAAAAGGAAATCACTTGTTCATTTTTCAGGTGAAGAAGAGAGAGCTGAAGAGAGAGGTCGAGTTGCTTGAGAAGGGCACGATTTTCCAAGTTTTGCTGCTGAAGAGATTTCAGTGAACAAAGAAGGTCGAGACTGGTTATTTCTTTTGCTGGCACGAATCCCAAGAAGAAGTACGGCCAGGGTATTTTTTCTGCTGTACGAACTGCTGCATTTATTGGCTCGAAAATCGAGGAGTATGGCCTGTACGGTCTGCTGTACGGTGCATTTATTTCTGCACTAATTTCGAGGTGTGTTTCCTACTGTACGATGCATTAACTCCTGCACAGATTTCGAGGAAAGTACATGAACATTTATTGCTGTACGGCCTGTCAATTAATGAGCACAGAATTCGAGGGACTGTACGGCTGTCTTTTATTGCTGTACGGCTGCCATTAATGAGCACAGAAATCGAGGGTGTACGGCTGGTGTATTTGCTGTGCATGCATTTCCAGATTTTGTGAAGAAATCGGTGGTGAAGATAAGTTGTATTTCTGTCCATTATTTTGCTGAAGAAATTAATAAATCTCTCCTCTCTGACTGGTTTTCCCCGTGGGGGTTTTTCCAGGGCTGATTAGCCAAAAATCTCTGAGTAACTTTTTATGGTGTGCATGCATTTGTTTTCAGCCTGTTAGTGTTTTTCTGCGTGTTTAAATTGTTCAGAAAAATTTTTATAAGTAGCTTCAAGCCTATGCAAAACCGGCTGAAGTGAAACTCATAAAATTGTTCATTAAACCAGCAAGCAGTTAAACTCAGTTTTTCAACAGAAACTGAGTCCTCCACCTAGACCTCCACCACTTCTATCATCCATCACAATTGCAAGCTTACAAAGCAAAGGAAATCTTGGGAAGAGCAGCAATGTGTGCTCCAAAGGGACAAAGGGATGTAGACTCAAACATAAACAAATGAAGCAACAATGAACTATAGTTTCCTTGCTCTTCAAGTTTTTGTCCTTCAATGTAGCCAAGAGGCTCAATATATAGCACTCCAAATAGGAAATGGAGGGTCGAGTCCAAATGTTCTCAAGGCATATGGAAGGCCAAGACTCAAGTTATCCGAGACTCTATGAGGAAAATTCCAAAAACTTTTTCCTTCATGTGCATTTACTGATGTACGAGGGTTTTGGCTCAGAAGTTGCGTGTACAAGCAAATATGGCTTTAAAAGTCACGTATACACATAAATAGGTGTTTTGGGGGGACTTTCTTGGGACATAAAAGTATAATATGAGAAAAGGGGTTCCAATGAGTCTGCAAAGGGACATGGAAGGCCACAAAGATGTGATCTACCAAGTTTGGTAAAATCAGCTATAACTCTCTTAGTTAAGGATTCTTCGGTAAGTTATTCTTGTTCAAGTTCGCTTAAGGTGCTATCCAAGATTTGATATGCATGTTTGGTAACCGACATTGGCTCACTGATGAAACTGCAAATTGTATCATCCCTGATTTCATTTTTAAAGGACAAATCCCTTCCTATGGTCAGCAAGGGTTGACTATTTTTTTCCTCCTCCAAATCTACCAATAATGGAGTATCAACATCTCAACTAGGTATGGATGGAGGATATAAATTCAAGCTCTTTGTATCGGTCCCATTATATATTGTCATAGATCCTGATCTATAGCAGATATATGCATCTATTGTTTCCAACCATGGTCTTCCCAGAATTAATGGATGTCCCCCCAACTATGATTTAGGCTCATGGACAAGAAATTTTGCAGGGTATTCCCATGAATCAACAGAAACTACCAAGTCATCCAAAACTACCTAATTTCTAATGGTGGATCTATCAACCAACTCTAATACCGTGGGAGTTGGTATGAGGTTGGTCAGTCCCAAATTATTCACAGTTTCGATAGTCATCATGTTTATTGATGCCCCTAAGTCTACTAAGACATTAGGAATCTCAGTATACCCAATATGTACTATAACGGTGGGATTGATAGGATCATCATATTTAGAGAAAGTATCATTTCCCATCATTAACTCAGATAATTTCCCAATCACATGAACTATAAGAGGATCTTTAGGTTTCCTACCTGGTTTCTTCACACACGGATCTCTAGCAATTTTAGCATAGATGGGTACATCATGAAGGGCTTGCAACAAATGAATCTTAACCTACATATGTTTTAGTTCACCTGTAAGATTGAAGCAAGGTTTATCTACTGCTTTTTGTAAGGCCAGTCTCTCAGGATATGGTAGATTTCTCAGAATATGTACAGGGGTGGTTTCAATATGTGCTTTAGCAAGTGTTTTAGCCAATGTTTCAACAAATGTTTCAGCATCCTCATTAATGGGTATTGTTGTACCAACTGCGTTCTCAAATTGTTCATTCATTCTTTCTTCAGTCACAGGGGATGGAACATCATCAATGACAATAGGTTCTACTATCCTCCCATATCACAAATGTAATTCATTGCATGGAATGGGACTAATAGAATAATCAAGCATGTTCGATGTTTCAAATTGTTGCACTGCCTTATTGTTGGGGTTAGTGATAGGTTGAGCAGGAATTTGAGGTCGAAGTGGTAGATTAACTGGTGCAGCATTGTTAGGGAGTTGCAGCTGTGGCTGTTGATACTATGGGTGAGGAGCTTGATTGTGAGGAAATAGATTTCCTAGATATGGATTTCTCCAACCATGAGACCAAGGGGCTTGTTGGTTTAAGTGTTGTGCCCATGGAGTCCAAGGGGTAGGATATTGCATTGTAGGCTGAGTAGGTAGATTCCATTGAGTGTTGGGACAAGAATAGTGTGAAGGAAACTGATTATTCATATTGTTCCAAGAATTAAAAGATGTAGGATCTGGATTCATACCTGGAGCACGAGGTTGCCAAGGATTATTTTGTGAGATGAAATAAGTTTGATCCACTTCCACGGTGGACACTTGAAGGACTGCCTTGAGTTTTAGCAGTGAAGGGCATTCTTTAGTATCGCGATCCAAATCACACAAGACACATACCTCCACCTTGCCAAGCGGGCACTCCCTCAATGGGTGCTTCTTTCTATATTTAGCACAAAATACACCAAGTGCCAGATTTTCTTTTCTTTGCCTCTGCTTTTCTCTCAAGAAATACAACTATGAGGAAATACAAATCATAGAATTTCTGTCCTTCGTGAAGATGATATTTGAAATATCGCTCCAGTAGACAAATCAGCCCTAGAAATGAGCTCATTAATAAATGTATCCCTTTCTAATCTTGGATTATCACTACGACCTCTTCTGCCTGTAGGATTAACAACTTTGGGGGGTATACGTTCTTTTCTTCTTATATTCATGCAAGATTAAATAATCATACCTAATTCTCTAGATAGGAACCTGTTCAGTCTGTTGAAGGATGCACAGCTCTTCACTGCATCTTACCATCCCTTCAACCCCAAAAATCAAGATAGCTAAAGAAATTGAACTAATCAGATACCATCTATGTCTACCAATTACCTTCCCTGGAAACGACGCCAAAATGTTGGTCACTCTAATTGCCTATTAATTTAGAGTTAATAAACAGAGTGCTCAATATAAATTGTCAACTCAAAGAAGTCTGGTTATTTTGAAGGTAATTGAGCAAAGTCTATGCGTAAAAAATTCAATAACTAATCCATAAATGAAAGACACCCAATCTATATAAATTCTAATATATGCTCTGCTAAGTGCTCAATCTAACCAACACTTAAATCTATTAATAAGTAACTAACTAATTTACAATTTTCAATAATTTAATATATTAAAAAAACTCACAACTAGATATATTCATAAGTGATATGCTTAATATATGACGTAGCCGTTAACAAAAAAATGCCAAAATATAAAAACAAAAAAGAGGGATCTAAAAATCCCATGAAAGTTGCACTGAAACGGATACGGGAACAGATACAGATACGGGGAGGGAAACGAATACCACAAATTTTGAAAAATGTGGGATATGATATGGCAAGGAAACGGTAGCAGACTTATATATATATCAAAAAGGCCATGAGACATACATACTTTAGACTACCATTTATTGATTAGATTTAAAGGTAGTTGTTTCATTTATAACAATTAAAATTAGCGGACTCAAATATTGTCTTAAACAATATTCTTCTATCTCAAGTGCCATAGATAAGTCACCCGCTGGCAAGCATTTAAACAAGAACACGTCAACTACTTCTAAACATCGATTTCAAACCCTAAAATTACTTGATGGATGTATCCAAATGTTACCATCTAACAAATATTACGGTGTTTACACCTCTAGAAAAGTGTTAAAATTTGTGATTAAACACAATTTTTTATGTAATATAGACTCAACTATGTTGTATTTAGGTTGGTCCACTCACTAACGAGACAATCAACTAGGCAAGTGAGAGTCAATTGACCAACCGACTGGTTCCAAAAGTGACTAACTGACTGGCTCTTAAAGGGCCTAAATTCATAAGATTGTCTACGATTTGCAACCGACCTGGATATTCAAATTTGACATAATCAACCATGTTTTAAGGGGATTAATTAAGCACACAAGTATAAATAAGTGAGCTCATGTTTTAGAGCAACTTAGGTGTGAGTGTGATGACATGCAATATTGCACTCTATGCAATAGTACTATCTCCAGACACCAATGAGCTTCCATGGATATGTTGTTTACGTTTTATGGTTTATACTAATAAAAATGCTTGAAATAAGATTAAAATATCACATGCACATCTTATGGAGAACTAGCTAAATGACACACCATCATAATTCTCTCCACAACATAAGGATAGGGATATGAATGTACTAGCAATGGAGTAAATAAGGCCATAGGTCAAGGGTTCATACTAATTCAAAAAGGAAAAGAAGAAAACTGAAGTTTGTTTGAAGATTATTGGAAATATGTGTTGGTTTATGTAACCCTTCATAAATATAGTACGCTATTTTGTATGGCTAAATCTGCAATTGTATCAATTTTGATATGCAAGTTTATTTATCACATATGCAAGTCATTGTGGTTTATTCAAAACGAAGTTGTGAAGAATAGACAAAAAAACTGAAAATAAAAATAAAAAAGTCTTCTACACTAGGCTGTGAAATTATCACTATAGTAGACAAGCATTTGATACAATAAAATGTCCACAAATCAATGATTTTTTGAACCAATGGTAGGCCTCTATCAATTTTGGAAAATTACGATGAAACACAATCAGTGAGACATAAGATGTCAAGTTACCATTCACCAATTTAGGATTAAGGTTTTGCTCTTGATTTATAAGCTTTGAGGCTTTATATCTATGTTTTGAGGTTCAATTTAGGGTTATGGTTTTATAGTTTTCTTTTGGGGTTATTTATTTGTTTATTTTCATGTCAAAAACAATATTTCTAGTCAAAAACTTACCCTGTAGCAGCTGAAACGTTTCAGAAAACCAGGAAACTGCTGGAAACGATTGGAAACTCTGGAAATGTTTTAGGAAACGGCTCGAAACAGAATGGAAATGTTTCTATTATTTGGATATGGCTTGGAAACGTTTCAGTGGCGTTTCCAAGCCGTATCCCCTCCATTTAAGTTTCTGAAATGGGGAACAAAGTTTCCCCTCCCCTTCCTAGAATTTTTCGGTAACTTAAAGCGGGATTTAAAAACCCCATTAAGAAAGGTCTAAAACTCTCTATATGTGATGTGTTTTATATATTTCTCTCATAAAAACGTTAGAACATACGTTGCCACGGTAACATATCTCTTTAATCGCATGCTTGATTGAGTGTTGTAAAGTTCACGAAGATCTGTGAGAGCAGAGCAACGGGCTCGGAAGAAAAATAGTATTTTTAGTTAGGGGACTTTGTGAAAGAATGGCTGAAAATAATTCATAAAATTCAGAAGACTTGTTAGAGTTTATAATTTGTCATGCGCTTAACCTGACCGCAATGGGAGAAAGCAAAGAGAGGGGGAATGTTGCATCAGCGGCATAAGCATATTCGTACGACCTCTGCAGCCCATTCCTTAACCCATCAATGGCAGAATCCAAGAAATACCGTTCGCAGCAGCAATAATTGTCCATGGCCGCTGCAAGCATAGGAGGTCAAGGTAGCAGGTGGGGCGAGTGGAAACAAAAGCTCAAGGAGAAATTTGAAGGATTTTATCAGCTTTGGGATTCAATGAAGAAATCGAGGAACTCAAGATGGAGTCCAAGGCCAGTGAACCATTCCCGGCAACAACAACCGTTCGAGGCTGATGCAAGCACCGGAGTCCAAGGTAGTAAGCGGGGCAGGAAGCCCCTTAGGGTATTGTGTGATATCCCTGAAAAGAGGAAGAGAGGACAGAAAATCAAGGTCAAGGATGACATAGAAGAATTTGGGGCCTCGGAGTCAAAGGGGTCCAAATTAATGGGGAGTAAGCTAGCTATGGAGCAATCCTCCCTCCATCGGACGGAGGAGGAGCAAAGTCAGCGTTGACTTTGCTCCTCCTCCGTCCGATGGAGGGAGGATTGCTCCATAGCTAGCTCACTCCAATTAATGGGGGTGGATCCTCAACCTGGTGACAGTCCGACAGAAGACCAAAAACTGAACGCACCAGCACAGAAAATTTTGTGGATGACATGCCATCAATGTATACGAAATGACAAAGGCAATCTAGTCCACTGCAGAAAATGTAATAAAACCTACCGTCATAAATGCATTCAAGCATGTTACCCTTCGTGAGGACTAGATTATATTATGGAGGCTTGTTCGTATTGTCAGGAAAATTGTAATTGCAGAACATTTTTACAGAAAAATATCGAGTTCAAAGTGGAGAGATTCAACGAAGCTTACAGGGTTCATTTTCAGCAGAAAGTAATTCAAAGTGGGCTCCCTGTGCTGAATGAGATTCAACGTGAAGAAATCAAGGAACTCTACATGCCTTTTGGGCCAAATTGGGTTGCAAAAATTTGGGAAAAGACACTAGACATTTTTAGTAATGGTCAATTTCCAATGACATTCACAGATTCGAAGAGATGTTCTGTGTTTTTGAAGCTTAATTCTGAGATTTTTTCTGATAACTTAAGAAAAGCAGCGAACACGAAGAAAAGCAAAGGCAACTATTTGTATTGCCCAACCATTCAGGATGTCAAGGGAGAGATTCCTGGGCATTTTCAAGAACACTTGAGAAGAGGTGAGCCTATGATTGTCTGAAATGTTTTGGAAGATACTAAAAGGCCTAAGTTCGGAGCCAATGGTCATGTGGTGGGCATTCAGGGAGCCCAGGGAGACCAAGGAGAGCAGAAAGCCAAAAGTCAAACGAATTTTATGTCATTGATTGCAGCAATTGGAAACCGTTTAATATCAATGTACATCAATTCTTTACAGCTTATGAAGAGGAATCTTGGTACCAAGATAGTCCATTGTCATGGATGTGGAAGTTGAAGGATCGTCCCCTGCAGAATACTTCAAGGAGCGTCTACCATGACATTGCACTGAATTTATCAGTGCTTTATCTTTCAAGCAATACACAAATCTAAATATGGGATTCTAAATCTCACCACAAGGATTCCAAAGGGCTATGTGAAACCTTATTTAAGTCCCAAAACATACAAAGCTTTTGGAAGAAGGAAAGAACTTCCTCAAGGAGGGCATTCAGTCACTAATTTTCACTATGACATGGTTGATGTTGTCAATGTATGCATACTGCCAAGGCCTCAGCTTCCCGAGAGAAATTGAGAGAAAACTACAGTCGAAGTGATGGGATGCCAGTGATTTCAGTAAAGATGGAAAATGAAAATGTCGAATCTGGAGATGCTCTTTGGGATATTTTTTGGAGAAAGGTCGATACACCCAAGTTACATTCTTATCTTAAGAAGCACGAGAGAGATTTCAGGTAATTTAATAATTTGTCTTCTTTTGATGTTCAGGATCCTATTCATGATCAACTTTTTTACCTGAACTTGGAGCATAAGAGGAAGATGAAAGAAGAATGTGGAATAGAGGCATGGATATTTGAACAACATCTTAGCGAGGTCAACTTTATTCCGGCTGGTTGTCCTCATCAAGTTCGAAACCTCAATCCATATATTAATTAAGTTTCCCTCGATTTTTTATCTCGTGAGAATTACCTGAATGTATTCGATTGACTGAAGAGTTTCGCTTGCTTTCAGATGATCACCCCTCTCAAGAAGGCAAGTTAGGAGTGAAGAAGAGCGTTGTGTTTGCAGTGGAATCGGCCGTAAAGGAATTGAAGGATCTCATAGAGGAATCAAACTAAGGAAAGGGATTGATCTTGTAGAAAATGTGGATTCAACCCTTTTGTCGTTGCGCTTGTGAGTCCCCCCAATATTTTGAAAAAATTACAAAGCCTTTTGCTTCAGTTTTGAAAAAAATTGCCAAATCCTTTTTCTTTCTGTAATGAGAAAGTTTGTCAGACTCCTATTGTTATGCTTTTGAATCCTGCAATCATTTGAAAAAATTACAAATCCTTTTGCTTCTTTCTGTTGTGATGTCATGTCTTTGAGTTCCCTCCTCTTTTGAAAAATTTTTCCAAACCCACTGATAGAGCTGTGAAAGGTGGCGTGTGTTTCTTAATAATCAATTTTATACAGTTTTCAACCAATCGGATGAAAATGTAAGGCAGTTTAATATATTCTCATTTTAATATATATATATATTTTTTATCAGAAGAAAATCTAGCTGTTTGATATTGAAAAGATCGAATCAAAGTAGCTTTACAAATATTTTAGATAATAAAAATCTCTCAAAGTGTTGTTCATTATATTCTGATGCAGTCTCCACTCACTTTGAGATGCGATTTGTTTATTATATTTTAATAAAACAATTATTTTTATTTTCTTAAATGTTTTATTTTCTTAATAATTTTAAGATATTTTTTTCATAACAAAAAATATAGATGTATATGTACATGTATTTGCAAAATTAGATGAAAAGAAGTTTATGAATTATAACACCTCTAAATATTAGCAATGACCATATTAAAAAGATTAATATGAAGTCATGTATAAATTACTATTTACTAATATTTAATGGAAATTACGAACTCACTAGAAATTAAAAAATTTGAGAACCCTCACCCTTTATTATTCATATTTATAGAGAGACCTGTTTTCTTACCAAAATTTCACATTGAAATGTTCATCATTTAAAGTAAACTAACGCATGTTTGAAATGATCTATATTTCAATGAAGCAATTCGAAGATAACGGTGTTTACTCTTATTGTTGGCATCTGACCATTGGGACAAAGGATGCACGTGAATCTATGAACTTCCTTCGAATCGAACTTCAAACCCAGACATGGTATACCACATAGTAAAACCTTTACTGTGATTTCACTTGACATTGGGAACAAGTGTCTTGATGTATTCATTTCAACCCAAAGCTTTATTGCAATTTGATGAATGATTCTATGTAAAATCACCATCTAAATTCTATGTACACTATCTAAATCTTGCCACTGAGATTGCTTCTTTCAAAATGGGTTTAGGCTTCACCTTTGCACAATATAGCCACGGGAACTAAGAAACGAATAGAACCTAAACCTAAAAACTTTATGAATTGTGGGAAAAATTCAACATAACTCTAACACAACATTTTAATAACATAGCTGACATTATTAACATTATTCAAGTTTAATATTTTAATCTATATTTATACTTATAAGTGTTTAGATATTATCTCATATTTTGGATTTTTTGGGATCAACAACATTAAGTCTAGTGTAACAAGTGTAAAATAAAGATTCATTTGATGGTAGTGGTAGTATGTCATAACTTCAATAAGGGGCGATGCACAATCATGGAATCCTTTAAAGGCACTGTAGATGCCACATAACACTGAAAAAACTTGGAACCTTTGACTTTAGGCGACAATTAGAGGTACTTCCATAACCGATTTGAAAATGAAATAAAAATACAATTTAAGTTAGGTAATTGAATCATCTTTCATAATATATAGCTTTTACCTATATAAAATTTGTGAAAATGATTATAAAATTAGTTTCCCTTAAATTGGGTTTTTAAATTTTCAGCACATCATAACATATATCTTTGTGCGGATGCAACACTATATGAGGTAAATGATGTCATTTTTGGATAAACTCTTGCATACATATGGTACTAGTGCAACACTAATTTTTCAAAAAAAATCATGAATTGTTTTTTTATTACTAATTATTGAAGTCTTAAAACCTTGAAACAAAAATGTTTTGTGTGAGTGCAACACTTTAGGGGCTAAACTTAATGAAATTATTGATTTCTATATATAAGATTGTAGAGATCGCTCTCCTCTAGTGCATCATATAGTTTTCTTGTGAGATGGTGAAGACAATCAAAAGTTATATAAAAAACAATGGATTTATCTATTTTCAAAAACATACGTGTATCATTTAGAAAAATAATAATAAATAAATAAAACATACATCTATAGGAAAAAATTAAATATCCAAAATCGTAAGATCGTATTCTACAATATTCAATATTATCATAAAAAATTAATGTTTGTCATAGCAAAAAACATCATCGAAACGTATAGCATATTCATAGAGTTCTGAAATACAAGAAATGGCCCTGGTTTATTTGTCCTAGCCAATAGGTTTGGTAGTCGGAAGCTATTTCCAAACATTATGCCAAGCCTTATTCCCGCCGAAATTTTAAATTTTACAAACCGCACTTGCAATAAAAAAACACGTGTTATAACGCATATGCAATATAAATTGCATATGCCATATAAATCGCATATGCATTAAAAAATGCAAGTCCTGTAAAACAAAGTATCAACCCTTAAGGGAGTGTTATTGAAATGGATACATAAATGGAGTCCTTGTCTAAATTTCCTTCCAATAAGATGAAGAGTTATGAATCATATAATTTAGACTAAGAAAACCCCTTTTCCTAAACTCGACAATGCAATTCAATTAACATTGTTCGAGTCTCTACCAACCTCAAATCAATTGGTAGTAGTATAGAGATAAGAAGGGAAAAGTGGGGAAAGGGTATCTTGTGGCTTCCCATAACTACTAGGTAATTTAGAATGAGTTTTCCCTTTTGCCAATGTGTCAAAGTAGCTATGCTTGAATATGGATTTAGAATACAAAGAATGTAAATATGTATCGATACTTGCATAAAGAGTTAAAATTAAATATTTGTGGATTTGAACTTCTATAAATTTGTAACAACTTAACCTACCTATTATACATTGTATGGTATATATATGTGGAAAATTATTTCCAACCGGTCATCTCATATCAATAGTCAATCATTGTAAGCCGGACATAGTTGGGCTTGGATACTGGAATTAAATCTTTGGATTGGTTCCCAAGCTTCCTGGGCTACTCGGTTGGGCTACTCTAATCCAATGGAAGGGTTGCATATTGTTTGTTCTATGCGAGAAGATGACAAACTTTAATACACCCTTGGTAGAACAATGGTGCATGGTACCTTTATATGATGATATGTTTTTATGTTTAAATGTAGAGGTTGATGAGGATAATGCAACATTAATGGAAGTTGGTTATGGGGAAGATGAAAATATTGGTGCATTATTAAGCAAACAATTTTGTGAAGAGTTTAATCAATATGTTACTGACGATGAAAATGTGGCTCCACAACAACCATGTGAGGTGGTTCAATCTCCTAATCGAAGTTGTTAGCCTGTAGTAAATGTAAACGTCACTCCAGCATTTTAAACCGCAAAAAAGCTCGCATCAACACAAAAGAGAACTCATAAACGCATATGAGTGGACGAGAGTGAATTGACTTCCATAGAAGGTAAGGTGCCTGAACGCACTATCATTTGTCATTGTTCTCAAATAATGAAACAATATTTTGATCAAAGATCTGAAGCTGGTAAATGTCAATTATTTTTTATTAAATCTAGGAGTATGGCAATTGTTAGAATAAATTTAGGCATAAGAACATTAAAAAATATCGAATCAAGTAATCACGTTGTGTAATCTCTTGCTCCTGCATTCACATCGATTTGTAAAAAATCTCGTTTGCATGACTGTAATGTGGCTCGTCATGTCTTGGCTGAATCAATTGTAAGTAGATCCACAAGACAACGTCGTTTGATTAAATGCACATCACAATTTGTGCCTTTACATCCAAAGACACTTAAAAAATATTCCGTCAAAAGAGACATCCTTGATGTAGAGGGACAAATGGATACATTATGGGCATTTAAAAGTAGGTTTCCCCGTAAATACATGAAGTTAGTCGAAACAGTGAAAGGACTAGTGCACACATTTTGGCACGATAACACTAGGCCTTCTTTTAACAAAAAGGATGTGATAAAACGTTGTAGGGGTTCTATGAATAATGAACCACATGTTAAACATTATCTTGACATGAAACAAACTCAATTGTTCGAGATGTTTCGAATTTCCCGTGTACAGCTAAGGCTCGGGAAAAGATATTTTGAAAAATGCAAGCCTTGGTATGTTAGAATCAATACCATCCAAAAAATTTGTTGTTGTAGGTACCACAGAGAGTTTGATATATATTATCATACATTTGCACATATACGTCGTTTTTTGCAGACTAACCATGTGCAGGAATGCTCAAGTACAGTACCGCCAATGTCATCTAGAGATTTCATCCATACCATAATGTGTCCAAAGCAAGATGGGAAGACATGTTACTTAAAACAATGTGTAGAGGGTTCTTGCAACAAATGTGGTGGGCTATCATTATGGTCTGATTGCATCCATGAGAGTGAAGATCAACCATTCGGGAATATAATTGTCGAGAAGCAGAACTATCAGTATGAGACATATCAGCTACATGATGGGAAAGAAAGCAAGAAGATTAAATTGGTGACTTCACAGGTGACAATGTACACGAATAATACTCATTTAAATTATTCTATTGTTTATGTTGTTTTATAACATTGTTTATTAACATAAATTAATATTCATGTAAATATTTTTATGTTGTTTTATAACATTGTTTATTAACATAAATTAATATTCATGTAAATATTTTTATAACATTGTTTATTTTTCTTCTTCCAAAGAGAAAAATTCCTCCAGAAATAATAATTTAGTTTAGAGAGGTTCACATGCACAGTTCCATGATGTTGTTGCACAGAAGAACCAAAATACTGCATTGTTTAGTGCAAATTGCAGAAAAATGTTTACCAAGTTTTATTCAAAACATGTTTTCCCGTTTCACTTCTTATATTGAGGGGGAAGGGGTCCCATGAGGTTTTCCCCATTTTCCTTGGTTTATTAAGCATTTTTTCTTCTTTTAGATTGTAATGGGTGATTGTTTTCCTTGTTGCTAGGGCCCAAGTTGTCAATGTTAGGATTAGGGAGGGGTGTTAGGATTATATAATCCTCCCTTTCCCAGATATAGTCTATTAGATATTTTTCCTATCTTAGGATTCATTTTCTAGAGTTTGGTGCCACTAGTGTGCCATTTGGTGCCAACAGTGTGCCACTTGGTTCCACTAGTGCCAACCCCTACACTTTAGGAGCTACTCTAAGTGCCACTGACAGCCTCCATCAATTGGTTGTAGTTGGTAGGTAGGTATGCTAAGTTTATATTCATTTACATTCAGGTATATCGCATTCAGTCAGTATAGCGCCAGTTATGCATGGTTGCATGGAGAAGTGGTGCCTTTGTTCACCTACCTTGTCAATTTAACTAGTTTAACTAGTTTAGCTTATTGTCGGACTAAATTAGAAATGTGGAGTTAGACTAGTGGTCTCCGATAGTGATCTATACACTTCTAGTTAGCCAGTCAATCAGGATTGAGTTGGTATATTCAAATCTTATCCACAGCATTCCGTCAGTATAGCACCAGTTATGCATGGCTACATGGAGAAGTGGCGCCTTTGTTCACCTACCTTGTCAATTTAACTAGTTTAACTAGTTTAGCTTATTGACAGACTGAATTAGAAATGTGGAGTTAGACTAGTGGTCTCCGATAGTTATCTATACACTTCTAGTTAGCCAGTCAGTCAGGATTGAGTTGGTATATTCGAATCTTATCCACATGATTCGAATTATCCTTTATGTAACACTATTGTATACTACTGGAATTAATAAATATTAATGTTGTCATTTACTGAGCATTTCTTATCAGTTTTCTGTGAAATTTGTCTTTTTCAATGTACATTTTCATTCCATACTGCTGCAGAATTATACCTTTCAATTGCACTCATTTCCTGTAGATCAATGGTTCAATAATTCAAACAGAATTCAATCAATGTTTGCTTCATTGTTGACATTGGTTGACTATGGTTGTATCATGGTTGACCATGGTTGCATCTTGGTTGACCATGATTGAATCTCATAAATCGTGATTGAATGTGTTGAACAACTGATGACCATATCCATGGTTGACATTTAAGAAAGGTTGACTTTAGTCCATAGTTGACTTTAAGAAAGGTTGAGTACTTCAATCCATGGTTGAATTTCATGAAAGGTTGACTTTTAAGAAAAGCTGACTTCAGTCCAAGGTTGACTTAAAGGTCCCCTTCAATTGAAGGTTAACTCCAATGTAAGGCTGAATTCAATAAATGGTTGTTTCATGGCTAACTTTGATTAACTATGGATGCAGCATGGTCAACTATGATTTACTCTTGTTAACTTTAGTTGACTATGTTTAACAATTGATGACAATATCCATATTTGAATTTTAAACAAGGTTGAGTTCAATCCATAAATGACTTTTAAGCAAGGCTAGCTTGAATCCAATATTAAGATGGTTGACTTCAATCCATAATTAGCTTCACTCCAAGATTGACTTCATTATAATTGTGATTTCAATCCATAGTTTACTTTTAAGCAAGGTGGACTTCGATCAAAGGTCAACATAAATCCAAGGTTAACTTCACTTCATGGTTGACTTCAATCCATGATTAATTTTTAAGCAAGTTTGACTTCAATCCATAAGTAACTTTTAAGAAAGGTTGGCCTCAATCCTAGGTTCTCTTTAGTATATGGTTGACTTTCAAGAAAGGTTGACTTAAATCTAAGGTTAACTTAAAGGTCGACTTCAATTGAAGGTTATCTCCAATCCAAGGTGGAATTTAATTAATGATTACTTCACAGCTGATTTTGGTTGACTATGGTTGCATCATGGTTGACTATGGTTGACTCTCATTAACCTTGGTTGATAATGGTTAACAATCCATGACCATATCCATAGTTGACTTTGAAGCAAGGTTGACATCAACCCATAGCTAACTTTTAAGTAAGGTTGGATTTAATACAAGGTTTACATGGTTGACTTCAATCCAAGGTTAACTTAAATCCCAAACATAGTTGACTTTTAAACAAAATTGACTTCAATACAAGGTTGAATTAAATCCAAGATTGACTTCAATCCAAGGATTACTTCAATCCATAATTGACTTTTAAGCAAGGTTGGCTTCAGTTCATAGTTAACTTTTACGCAAATTTAGCTTCAATCTAAAATTGACTTTAGGCTATTGTTGAATTCAAACCATACATGTGCACTGTAAGAGGGACTTGGTGGCATCAATAACTACTTGTGGGGCCACTGCAAGTCCATGTTAGCGTCAATGACAATTTCAATAAACTCTCTCTCTCTCTCTCTAGATCTCCATATACATATGTGCCCCTCTCCCCTCTCTCCCCCTATGTTTATCCCCTCGTTCCCTCTCACTCACACAGACCTTCTATCCCTACCTCACGGTATATTTCCTTCGCTCTATCTCCATCCCTCCCTCACTCCCCCTTTTCCCTCTCTATATTATTCTCTCTCACACTCTCTCTGCATCATTCTCTCTCACACTCTCTACATCATTATCTCTCTCTCTCTCTCTCTCTCATACTCCCTTCGTCTACATTTTCAAATTATCCCTTTTCCTCAACCCCCTACCTCATTACGACCCATATTCTTTGTTTTATCGCTTCTCATTCCCCTCTCTTTAATTTCCCCCACCTTCTGCCTCTCTCCTCCAACACACCCTATTCCTCCTCTAATCCTCCATATCCACCTTTCCATTCACCAATCTTCTCTCTCATCAAACCATCACCCACTTCCTCCCCTCCACCTCATCCTCCTTCATCACTCAAGTCTCACGTATTGCTTCTAACCCTATACTTCTTCAAGACCTCTTATCCTCTTAATAGTGCTCTCAATCCCCACTCCCCTTCACCCTTGTAACTCATCATGTTGTCATTCCCTTCATATTTCTCCACTTGAACTTAGAACATCCTCCTAAGCCCTTTTTCCCCACCCCCTCTCAACTATTATCCATACGCACTCAAACTTCCAACATCCTCCTAGGCCCTTGACCCTTCTCCACCCCCTCTCAACTATTAACCATTCCCACTAGAACTTCCAACATCCTCTTAAGCTCTTGACCCTTCCCCACCCCCTCTCAACTATTAACCATGCCCACTTGAACTTCCAACATCCTCCTAGGCCCTTGACTCTTCCCCACCCCCTCTCAACTATTAGCCATCCCCACTTGAAATTTCAACATCATGCTAGGCCCTTGACCCGTCCCCACCCCTTCTCAACTATTAACCAACATTTGATTTTTTGCATATAGTGCTAGCATTTTTTTCTCTACATAATGCGCATGCGTTTTGTAGTTCTATAAGGCGTGCACATCTTACAATTCTATAAGGGAGGGAAATGTAATTTGATTTAAACAAAATGCACTCTTGTTTTGTAGAACCTAAACCATTCCAATTCGCTTGCTCGCATGCCACCAATAGTTCTATGTTTATGGTTTGGAGTTTGCTTAGGGAATACCAAACCTATGCTATGATATATGATAAACCATAGCTAATTGGGCATTTCTTCCAGTTTCTGAATAAGTCGTTATATACGCACTCATTATAGAATGTTGCACACAATCATTTTTGACAAAATCTTAAACATAAATAACATTTTTTCTGCAGATTCTAAATATATAATTTTTATTTAAAAATATTATATTTTTCTCTCTTTTTTTCAATTTCTATTGTGTCCTAACTCCTTAACTCAAAAAACATGTTGTTAGTGTTTTTTCCAGAACTTTTTCAATTCTTAATCATTTTAAAAACAAATTCTATAGTGCACTAGAAGACATTGACCTCTACATTCTATTAGAAACTCATTTCATGATGATTTCATTAAGACCTTCAAAGGCTACACCCACAAAAGACGTACCATTTTCGAGGAATGGTCACTTAAATAATTATGAAAAAACATTAAAAATTACAAATTTTATTTTTGAAAAATAGCACTGCACTAGTGCTATATGTTCTCTACATGCCTGCAAATTTTGTAGCCTGAAACCATAATTTAGGCCCTCAAAGGTTGCACCCACAAAAACATATACCTTATCATTTTCCTAAAAAATAAAAAGTGATTGTTAGAAAACATGAAACTTGACATAGTTATGAAATTTTTCAATACATAAAACTTATATATTTGAAAACGTGATTCAATTTCCTACATTTCATATTACTCAAAGCAAGATATTTTGTGTAAGTATCTCAAAAAACCCAATTAAGTTGACGGATGGCTGATTTTTCAGTTTTCTATTGCATCTAACGTGCCAAAAGTGACCCTCACTAGCTTGCACCCACCCAAGGGCGAATTCAAGAAGAGTTCTAAATAATTTGGGCTTTGAATCAATTATTGATATAGCAAATCCATATCCTGATATCAACCAACCAAACATGGATAACAAATTTTATAAATTGTTGTCGTGATTTATGTCGACCCGAGTTCATATCCTCGTTCGTCAACAAAACCCAAGATATCATCTCGACAGAGAAGATCTCTGTCGATAGCACATGCAACACTGATGAAGTCTCACTCGAGATATCTTATTGGGACTTCCAGAACCAGGTTTTTGCAATTAGCGATAGGGATTTCCTTATCATACTCTTATCCGTTCACTCGACCGAAACCCGAGAATTACACCCATATTCCCATATATTCATTCAAGACAATAACCTTCATACTCGTCGACATATATAACATATCATAATATAAAGCATTAACACATATTAACTAACATTCCATAAAATCAAACTGAACAAATGTGTGAAACCTATATATAAGTTCTTTCACAACAGATTATGCTCGACATAATTAGATCAGCTCATTCACAACAAATATGCATTCAAAAGAAACACAAATATCAAACACACACATACACAAGATATAACGTGGAAACCCGTCCGAGAAAAACCACAAAGGTGTTCCTCATCTAGCATGAGAATTGGTTTGGCACCTTTGGTCTTCACACTCAGCTTGCAGACTCTTCTTTGGATCTTCTTTACAATTCATACATTCTTCTCTCATCTCATGCTCTCTGGTTCTAGTCTATCTCTTTCTCTCTATTCTCTTTTCTCTCTGAATGAACAATATCGTCGAACCGATCCGCACCCAGCTTGGATCGATGCTTTTATGCTTTTACAACTTCTTGATCTAACCGTCGATTGATTCTCAATTGTCATTCAAGAGGTTGTCTTTCTTAATTTAACTCACCCTTTTACATCTAAAAATAGGCACTATTAACCAAAATTGCAATCATGTTTTATTACTAAAAGAAAGCTTTTAGTATAATTAACTCTTTACCAAAATTAAGTCGAACTCTGCTTTCTGAATTGCTTTATTCCTCTTCCATTGCAGCTTTCACTCATCTTGCGACCCGAATCTTTATCTTTCCAGTCACTATTCTATCTAACTTTTCCTAGGGCCAACAGGCCCCCAACACTCACTTGTGGCTCATCCTGAGCCACATTAATCAGAAGCCTCTTTCAGTGCGACTTTGCTTTGAAAATCTTGAAAGACTTTCACTACCTACTCTGTTTCATGTCGCACTTCCTCCTGCACTGTCTTCAATTTTTCCACAAGTTCGGAATTGATATGTTTCAAAGTTGTCATTCCTATCAAAGCCAACGTATGTTGTACCTTTTCATAAACAGGTTGAATAATACATGTTACCTTTTTTGCTTCTTCCTGCAATTCTACGACCCGATCAGTTCCTTTTTGTTGTAGGGTCCGTAGTTTGGCTATTTGTTGTTGTAATTTATTCATGTCGACAGCCTTGACCATTTTCTCCACTATCGGCAGTTTCTTCAGGTCATTCTTCAACTTGTTAAATTCTGCTTCCATAGTATGTAATTGCTCTGTTACTTGCTCCAACTGTTCATCGTCGATCAAGGCTTCCCACGACTAACAAACCTATTCTACTGCTTCAGCACATAGTACTTCTGCATCTTCCATCCTTTGCATAGCCTTAGTGGTTGCCTTCTTTCATTATGCTTGTACCTATTGGGTGTCATTTTGGATTCCAACTCCACAACTTGTTTGTGCAGGTTCTCAGCAACTTCACCTACTCGAAAGACTTTCACTTCTGCAACCATTTCTGTCGTGATACCTTAATCCATGAAGTTGCTACAAGTCAATGTGACAGTTGCTTCCAGACGTTGCCTATCATCCTGTCAGTTCTTAGCTCTATTCTTAGTTTACTAGATTGTTTGCTTGAGCAATGAAATGGTTTTCACCGATGTTTTCAGCTGTGCACATATTGTTTGTTCCCTTGATTTCATTTCTTTGACTACAACCCGTTGAATAGCATGCAATTAATACATGGGTATTGCAGAAAAATTAACGGTGACATCATCGATATCCTTGACCATTGTATTGAGTTTCGACGTTCTGAGGTTGACTGCTTGACGAAGGGGGTTCACCATGTTGACCAATATATTATCACGTTCAGTCATAAAGGGGGGATTTTCAATTGTGAAAAATAAGGTCAATATATTATAGGTATTGGGGGGCTAGGGAGTAGCGTATGGGGGATTTATAGGTATTGTGGAGTATAAAAATGGGTATCTAGTAAAAATAGGTAATATCTCGTAAAAATATGGTTTTTTAATTGGAAATGTGTATTCGGAGGGGGGCTCAAAAAAGGATTTTGGTAGGTATTTATCAATATCTAGTGAAAATAGGGGTATTATTTAATATCCCATGAACGAAGACGCTATGGCATAGTTTCACTGAGTGAAGACCCCGTGTGCTTGACCAACTACTTGAGTCTTTATCGGTTCGGTCATTGATGGTGTCTCGACAGGTCTCCCTTCAGATGGGCCAGCTTGGTCTAGCGACACAGTCGAGTATGGCATTTGATCGACCGTTATTCTTACTTATTTTACTGCAGTACAAAGTGTTTGCAATAAATCAATAATGTTGCCTACTAGTTCAGTCTGTCTTTCGTCCATTTTCTTGCAGCTTTCCTTGACTACGTCCTCCATTTTGTCAAATATCAAGTTATAATCATTATTTGTAAGACCGACGATCCCAGAAGATATGTTGGCCTTCCTCTTCTTGTGGCTTGGTGTCAAAAAAAATTCTATTATCCCCCAACTCTGGATCTATTGGCGTCACGATAGATTTATTTTTGCTATCGACAGGAAATATTCTTGGGGTTTCTTCTACTAGTGGATCTACCCCCTGGTCTCCATTCTTCTTCTTCGATGGATCATCTTGTGGTCTAGTGGATCTACCCCCTACAATCTCCCACTTGGAGAGTGATCACAACAACTCCACTGTTGATGGACTTGTCGGACTATGCTCTAAACCTTGGACTTAGCAAATTTCTCATATTCACCTTCATGGTTAAAGGCCAACAGAAACGAAGCAGGAAATCAATTTCTCTCTAGTTACTACATTTCTTAACATGTTTGTAGGATTCTTGCTAGTATGTATATTTTCCAATTTTAACAGTTCATCTAACAGAACAGCTCTTCTAAAATGGTATTTGAGTTGTATATTTTTAGTCTTAGAATGGAAGGCTAAGTTATTTGCAAGATGAATGGCACTCTGGTTGTCAGCATACAACCTATTATTCTCATGCTTCTTATCCAATTCCTCCATGAACCTCTACAACCAAATCATCGCTTTACTAACCTCTATAGCAATAACATAGTCTGTTTCCGTCGTTGAAAGTGCAACAACCTTTTGCAGTTTTGAAATACAACTAACTATTGTTCCACCTATAGTAAAAACACACTGTGAGGTGCTCCTCTTGCTATCTTTATCACATGTCATATATGTATCAACATATCCCTATAGAACAGTGTCTAAACCTCCAAAACATAATGCATGAGAAGTGGTACCTCTCAAATACCTGAGAATCCATTGTACTACCCTCCAATGCTCTTTACCTAAATTGTCCATATACCTGCTCACAATTCCCACTACATGTGCAATATATGGTCTTGTGCACACCATGGCATACATCAAGTTGTCAATTGTTGATGAATAGAGAACCTTGGACATTTATTTTATCTCCTCCTGTGTCTTGGGAGACATCTCCTTAGTTTGAAATAGATGGGCAAAGGTGTACTAACTGGTTTTGTATTCTCCATTCTAAACCTCTCCAACACATTTTCTATGTACTCGCCATGAGACAATGTCAATTTGCGATTTTTCTTGTCTCTTGTTATTCTCATACCAAGGATTTGCTTTACAACAGCCAAATCCTCCATTGCAAATGATTTAGCTAAATTTCTTGTGAGCACATTTATATCCTACATGTTAGACCCTACAACAAGCATGTCATCCACATACAATAACAAGATAATATACCTTCCATTATCTAGCCTCTTGAAATAAACACAATGGTCAGAATGACATCTACTATAACCTTGTTCTGTCATAAACTTATCAAATTTCAAATACCATTGTCTTGGAGCTTGTTCCAGGCCATACAAGCTCTTCTTCAACCTGCAAACCAAAGTCTCCTTTCCTTTGACATCATATCCCTGTGGCTGCTACATATAAATCTCTTCCTCCAAATCCCCATGGAGAAAGGTTGTTTTTACATCTAACTGTTCAGAATGCAAATATTTTATCGCTAATAGACTTAAAATAGTCCTAATTGAAGTCATTTTAATAACAGTAGAGAATATTTCATCAAAATCTATACATTTCTTTTGTTCAAACCCATTTACAACAAGTGTCGTCTTGTACCACTTCTTGCCTTGATCTTCTTCCTTCAACCTGTAAACCCATTTTTTCTGCAACGCTCTTTTACTTGCAGGAAACTCAACCAAATCCCAATTATGACTTCTTGTTGATGAAATTGCCATTAATTCCAATATGGAATTGACGTGGCGCCACAGCTTGTCATTGATGCCACCAAGTCGCTCTTACAGTGCACAGGTATGGATGATCCCAGTACCCTCACATCCAATGCCTTGGAACCCTTACAAAGATGGTTTGTGCTTTGGAGCACCTTGTACCCAGTTGACAAGGTCCTTGTACCCACAAGGATGGATCTTGGAGCCACCACCTTGTAGATGATGTTGAAGACCCTGGAGATGGTGTTGAAGCCCTTGGGGATGATGGAGAAGCCCTAGATGGGTTAGAGAATCATTAACGACCCATTATGTGGTCATTTATGCTCTAATGGTGTCATGGTACCCTAGGAGAAGGTCTGAAAACCCCACAGGTGATGTCATGATGGATCTTGACCCTTGGAGGTCCTCTTGCATGGTTAAGATGGTTGAAGAAGCCTATGAAGCTTCTTACTTGATGAAGAAACCTTGAAGAGGTCCTTGGACCCACAATTGATGGTTTAAAAGACCTTGTACTCTTGATGAATATGAAGTGGTCATATGGAGTCTTGGAACACTTGGAGATGGTCCTAGGGCATAAGGAAGATCTTGCACCCACTTATATGATGGTATGATGACACCTTGGACATTTGGTTGTTTGTGGATGATGTGGTCCTTGGTCATGCATGTCATGGTGATGGGATCCTCTTTGACGCCCTAATGGCTTGATGAAGAACATGATGAACATTGAATATGATGGCACCCACTTGGACAATTAGACACACTTGATGGCTTGAAGATAAACCCTAAACCCCTTTCAAATGGTGGTACAATGTCTTGTGGACATTAAAAACATTTTATTTGAATATTATATGATTCAAATTCAATTTTTAAATACAAAATACATAAAATACAAATTCAAATTAAAATACATACTTACCTTGCTCAACCTAGAAGTCAGCCCTAATCCAAGGAGTGGACAACATAAAAGTGTATATAAACACATCACCTTCACACTCCAAAATATCCAAGGATAAGCATGTGAAGTGAGCTCGCAGCTGAGGTTGAACTAAGGCAATTTTAAAGTTGATTGTTGGAGGGTTTCCACAGTCCCAAATTGTAGAGGAGCAGTCAATGAATTTTTGCAATAGAACTGAGGATATTTTCGGTGGTAGTGTGATTGAGGTTTTCAGATGGATTAAGGGTTGCCTCAGCAACAATCTTTATTGTTTTCTCATGTCAAAATTCAAGCTTGATTGTAGCAGCCTTATCTGAGTTTTCACAGCAGACTTTTCTTTTGTGGTTTGATGCAGTTCATTGTGAACTTGCTTGGGGTTTACCAACACAAGTACACCAGCCCCGAATATTGAAGGTGGCAGCAGACCTCTCTTTCAACTATGGAGTCTACAATTCGGTAGTAGCAAACCACATCTTTTATGACGGTCCAAGTTTTCAAGATCTGAGTGCTTAGTGTACAATCCAAGCCCATTTGGAAATTGACCGTTGCCTTGGTGATGAATGGTTGTGACAGATCGAGCACTTGACTAAACAGTCATTGGTTAGATGGTGATGAGGTCTCTCTTGTAAGCATGCACAGACCTGAATTTGATCTACAATTGCACATAGTCCAAGGTTGAGGTTTAAGTTTGTGTGTGTAGGGTTTCATCATCCTTGACATACACAGCTTGCTTAAGCATTCCAAAGTTGAGTGACATGAAGAGTGATGAGGCTTGATTCTTCTAGTTTGGACACAATTTGAAGTTCAGTTTTTTAAGGGTTCTCCATATTATATGCAGTCCCAAGTTTAAATAAAATATGAGGTTCTTTTGAAGCCTTGGGTTGGCATATATACACAATCATGCAATACTAGTGTGAGTATACAATGGCATATAAACAGTATATAGTGAAAAAGTTACAGTAATAACAATGGTGTATTATAATGATGATACCCTATATTTGTTTACACTATTTTATGGGATGATATATCAGTTATATAGTGAAGAAGGTACAATAATAACAATGGTGTATTATAATGATGATACCCTATATTTGTTTACACTATTGTATGGGATGATATATCAGTTATATATATGCACAGTGATTATATGTACAATGATGTGTGAGGATTTATGTTGATACATACTCCACTCATTCTCTACATTATGATGATGTTTGATAAGCATACTTGGTGCACATGATGTTGCATACTTCATACACCATGATGTTGATGAGATGATGATATGATGCAATATGTGAATGTACAGTGATGTACAAAAATATACAGTGGCAAATTTATATGTATAGTAATGTGTGAATCCATTGTGATAATGATACAATGATGATATGATTACACATGCAAACAGTCCACAGTCCTAGCTTTATCTATAGGAGTCACAAGGTTGATGTCATCTACAATAGTTTGAGCAATATTGAACAATCTGAGTTTGGAGTCTTCTACAAGTGTCACACACAGCCCAAGTGTGAGTTTTGTCATGTGCAGATAAAGTGATGATGATATGATGTTGATGGTGCCTTGCTCTATGATGATGCCTAATGATGCATGCTTGATGCTTACCTATTGATGACGATAAGTTGTTGATGAAGATTATGCTTGAGCAACATAAGAGCAGACTAGATGATGGGCAGATCTTTGTGATTGGCATGATCCTTGAGCAGCAGAGTTGATGATCAATGAGAGCGGTTGTTAATGAGTTGATTGACCAACAATATTGGACCAACATTGTTGATGAGCAACAAAGAGTGATGAACAAAGGTTGACCAACAGAGGTTGTTGTGCAGAGATACATGAACAGAGATTGATGCAAGCTAAAGTCTTGCACTTGAGATTTGGTCTCCTCAGACCCTTCTTAGTTGGAGCTAAGAAAACCAAGTTGGGTCATGTTACAAGAGTTGGTACTATTTTCATTAGTTGGTGTTGATTGTAATGTAGAATATTGTAGTCTTACATTACCATAAATAAAGTTCACATTACAAACATTCTTGTGTCTCTTTGATGTGATGATTGTGCTTATGACTCGTGGTTGATTTAGTTGATGCATATGATAATGTAAATTGATAATCTAATGCTTGATATACTCTATTTAATTAAAATAAAATAAAAAAGTTTGAATTGCTCTCACACTAATTCACCCCAGCATCCCCCCGCCTCCCGCCCCTTCCCCCCTGAATTACTCTCACACTAATTCACCCCAGCATCCCTCCGCCTGCCCCCCCTTCCCCCCTCAGTGTGTCCATTGTGTCCAACAGTTTCTTGCCAATGAGTCCATCTCTTCATTCATGCTTTTCTCCCACTTCTTTTTATTTTCCACATGCATTGCTTCTTCATAACATTCTGATTCACCAAAATCAGTCATCAATAAATAGTATAGTGAAGAAAATAATCATTCAAGTGGTCTACTTAACCTAGTATATCTTCTTACACTTGCAGAAGTTTGAGATACCTTCTGATGTTTTTTATTTTCTAGTACCTTTGAAATTTTATTTTCTTTGATTTCGTCAAGCACTATGTATTCTATGTTTTTTTTTCTTTTTTTCCCCACAACTGATATTTGTATATAACATTTTCATTGAATATCAAATCTCTACTCCTAGTGATTTTGTGATTTTCATAATCTCATACGCAATAACCAAAATCATCAACCTCATATCCAATAAAGGTGCATTTCTTGGATTTAGTCTCAAGCTTTGTTCTATTTTTTTTATCAATATGGACAAATGCTTCACAACCAAAAATTCTAAAAAAAGAGTAGTTTACATTTTTACCTGTCTACGCCTCCTATGGAATCTCACCATCCAAATCGCATGAAGGCCCTATGTTTATTAAATAAGCAGCAGTATCTACAGCATTGGCCCAAAACTGTAAGGACAGCCCTACATGCAATATCATACACATTGCACACTCCATGATCGTCATATTCATTCTTTCTTAGACGCAATATTCTTGTGGTGTTCCTGGGACTGTCTTCTCTCTACAAATCAAACTATCAAACTCCTTGCTGCAGTATTCACCTCCATTATCAAATATGATACATTTCAACATTTTCCCTATCTCGTTCTCAACCAAATCTTTCCACTTCTTAAAAGTAGAAAACACATAAGATTTGTGTCTAATGTAATAAACCCAAGTTTTACTAGTTCCATCATCAATAAAAGTAACATAATAACGAGAACCACCAACAGATTGTACCTAAGCCGGTCCCCATACATTTGTATGCACAAGCTCTAATTTTTCACTTTTCTTTGGTTTCCCAACCTTCAAAAATCTAACTCTCTTTTGTTTTCTATAAACACGGTTCTCACAGAATTTCAAACTTACTTGATTTAGATCTAGAAGCAATTTCCTTGAGGGGAGAATTTACATCCCCTTCTCACTCATGTGGCCAAACCTATGATTCCACAATGTTGCACCTGTTTCTGTGGACGCTACAGAGATAGAATAATCAGTATTATGAGGACATAAATACAACGTACATATCCTATCTCCTTTTGTTATTACCAGTGCTCCTTGAGTGATCTTCCACCATGTTTTTCCAAACGTAGACAAACATTCCCTATCTCCCAATTGCCCTATTGAGATCAGATTTCTTTTCATAATAGAAATATGCCTCACATCTTTTAACAACCATTCATTTCCATTATTTAACTTAATTCATACCTTATCCATTCCAACAAATTTACATGGTTCATCATCCCCCAATAAAACATATCCAAAATCACTTGTAACATAATCATGAAAGAATTTCCTATCGGGTGTAGCATGACAGGAAGCCCCTAAATCTATTACCCATTAATCACTAGTATTATCTAAAGCAAGAATCAAAGCATCTTGTAACACATCACCTGCTACATTATATTCATGAGTGGTCTTCTTTGGATCTCTGCAATCTTTCTTCAGGTGTCCTCTCTTACCACAGTTCCAGCACTCTATCTTTGTCAGTTTGGACTAGGATCTACCATTTCTAGATTTGTTGTGATTCTCTGAGCTCCTTCCTCTCTCTCTTTGTCTTCCCCTACTCTCCATGGTCAATGCATTACCTGATGTCTCACCTATGCTTTCTCTTTGCATTTCCTCGCTAAAAATAACACCAACAACATCATCAAATTAAAGAGTGTTTGACCCAGAGACAAAGTTACTTACAACCATGACCAATTCGTTTCAGCTTTTTGACAATGAGCACAATATTAGAAAAGCCCTAACCTCATCAGCAAATTTCACTCCTACAAAACTTAGTTGATTAGTAAGCGTATTAAGTTCATTTAAATGGTGAACAACATATCCACATTTTGACATCTTCATATTAAATAAACTCTTCATTAGAAATACCTTGTTGGAAGCTGAGGGTTTCTCAGAGAGGTCAGCAAATGTGCTCATCGTCTTTTCATTTGAAATAATCAAAGCCATCGACGAAGCCAGGCACATCCGTATTGTTTCCAGTTCCTTTCTATCAAGAACCTCCCATTCTTCGTCCTTCATAGTCACCGACTATTTTGTTTTTTCACCCAACGGCAGGTATAGATCCTTCTGGTACAGATAGTCCTCCATTTGCATCTTTCATAACTGGTAGTTTTTTCCGTTAGATTTCTAAACCTTAAACTTTCATTGTTCTGCCATCATTCCCACTCAAACCAAGAACCCTACATTCCTGCGAGTTTACCATCCAAACAGACCTTTGGCTCTGATACCAATAGTTAGAAAAACAGGATCGTGGAGCAATAACAATAAACAAGATGCAAATATTAAAACATAAACACTTTACAAGAGAGACACCAATATAACGTGATTCATCCAAGATGGGTTACGTCCACACAGAAATTGTCAGTCATTTATTATTATAATTGTCCAGCCAAAAAATGAAGGGATACAACCTGCAGCAAACCCGATGCACTTCTTCACTCTCTCACAATCTCTCTCACACAATCACAGAGATTGTTTTACAATGCTACAATATAATACACGGTCGTATTACAATGCCTTCCTTTCATAGGAGAATTACCATGGGAAAATACCACAAGTCACCCAATACCATGGGCCCGTAAATTGTTGAGTCACCCAGGAGTCCAAGAGGCCACTTGGAATACGAACTCCATGGGTCACTTCTCATGTATATACGTACATTAGTTAATAAGAAGTAAATGTGCTTTCGTGCATATCCTTTTGTTTGAGTGGTTATTATATTTGTCTAAATTGGTTGTGTTTGCCAATAGTATTTCTGCCCCAGTGGGCTCTTGACAAAGAAGAAAAATAGTAGAAAAACATTTAACAACAAAAATAATCACAATAACATCAAATGAGATGATAGTTAGCAAAAGAGTCTAATAAATATATTTTTTCCAAGATTCACTAATATGTATTGGAGTAGTCTAACGGGTCGACGATTTCGTCGAGCGTTAGACTATTCCGTTAACGGGCGTTACTAACTTTTCGGTGCACCAGCACAATCCATCCCGTGGTACGAGCCACATTCACAAGGGTCCCACACGATTGATTTGTCCGGGTAAACACCCGTCCCGTCGCCGCCAGGATGTCCAGAGCAATTACTCACCGAGTCACCAACCAGCGGGGGTGGGTGACTACTCCATCCTCTCCATCTGCATCGAAGCCATACTCTACATCCCTTTCCAACTACGCTGTGAACTCGGCTTTGAACGAGACTACCCGTGAAACAGAGAACTTGCAAGACGCCTTCCCCTGTGAAGTTGGCTATGAACTAGCTTCCAAACATAACGCTGCATGGACAACGAGCTCCACTACACTGCTGCTGGTTGGATTCGGCAATATTCTGATCAGATCTCTCATTGCTTCGCTCACCTGGAAAGGAGCTCAACTCATCATGTAGCCCTCGATCTTTGGTCAGTACAGTGCAATACACTTTCTTGAAGACCCAGTTCTATAAACAGTTTATTGGTTCGAACATTAAGCGGTAGTGGTGGTATTATTGGACAAGGGTTCAAATTCTCAGAGACATGGTTTTTTTGTGAAAGTCGGTAGTTATGGTAGTAAGGGTGAGGTGCAAAGCCTGTAGTGCTTTGGCGGAGTAGGCTGTAGATTTTAAGCCAAAGGGTTCTCTTTTCGTTGTTTAAGCCGGCTATACTTATTTTTGGTCATACTCTTACTGGGTAAGAGGGGCATCTTTGCTTCATCCTAATAAGAGAAGCATCCTTCTAAACTGTCACTGTTGTAATGTTTGCTTTAGTTTTTATAACAGTTTTGTGGTTCCCTCAGCCCAAGAGGTGTCCAAAAGGGTATTTGTAATATCAAAGTCTTACTGTCCCCAGTTAACAATGATCGCGTTTTTTAGGAGCAGATTCAGAGATGGGAGCAATTTGACATTGTTGATTCATTCAAGGTACTGCTCACTCTCTTTTTGGGGAGCAGATTCAAACTTTCCTTGTCTATATTTTGTGGGAGACTTTCCTTGAGTTGGTGGCCATTCCTCCTCATGAAAGTTAGTTTATTTATGTAATTGGCTGAAATTAAAAGAAGTGATTACTACTTTGTATAGGTCTGAAATTAAATAAAAAAAGGACTATTGAATGTATTTTTCATTGAAAGTATCTCCCTGTTGATGATCTGCACTGCCACCCAGCCATTCTTCTTTTGCACTGAATTTTCATATGCCCCTGGTGCCATTTGTGTGTGAAAATGAAGCTTGTTCGGCCACCAAAAGACAGAAAGAAAGAATAATTCATGCATCTGGCAAAGAGGGAAGACTCCAAAACCGTCGTTGTGTTTGTGTATTGGAGACTTCCCTAATGATGGGCGAGTACAGATCACATTATAACACTTTATGTGAGTTACAAAGAGCAATGCAAGTTTTATATGATATAATGGAAACAACTTTAAACTTTTTCAACTCCATTTACACCCTGCTTAATGCAGATATTTAACCTCGGGGAACAATAAAATATAATGTGTTTTCCTCATTCATAAAACAAATATGTTGTCCATTATGAAAAGGCTTACTCTTTTATATCTTGTGATCTAATTGAAATGAATATTCATCAGATTTCCCACCAGAATTTAAATAAGTTTTTATCTCCATTTTATGTTCTCTAAATGTACTCAGAATGATGCTCTTTCCTTAGAGCATCATCTTTTTATATTCAAATCTTAGAAAAGTTGTTGCCCATGCTAATCCCGTCAACAGTAAGAATCAATTTCTTCCATATTTATCAGATTTATTTTATGATTGATGAACGATAAACAATCTGCTCTCGTTATCTACAAAGGCATGCATTTTCTACTTTTCGGCATCTTGTCTATCGATATTTCTACATTCTTCTTTTTGCAATCATGCATTCCTTCTCTTGGGAAATCATGTGTTTCCTTTTTTGTGGCACCACCTTTCATTAACATCATTTTTTATTGGCTACCCAGATGATAATGAGCACCTAATTCACCTAATGCAAGTGGTGGGAGCACTTTGTTTTGCAAGGAAAGGTAAGATAGTCCTTCAATTTTTACACCTGCTATTCAATTATTGTTGGCTGGATCATTTTTTTTTTCCTGTACAAGGTGCATAACAGTGTGGGTTTATGTATTTTTTTGTAGGGAAAGGAACGTGAATTCTTCAATTTTCGCAGAAGTATTTTTCAAATTTTGTTGGTTGGAATCATTATTTTTTGTCTATCCAAAGTGTACTACAATTTAGGATTTCGATTTTTTTATAGGCAAATGTAAGATAATCCTTCAATTTTTGCTTGTTGAATCTAATGATGAAAGTTTAAACTTGATCTCTCATTGGGGGGCTACCTTCAAATTAATGGAGATATGTAAAACATGAAGTAAGTCTGGGTTATAAGAATAGCATAAGCACCCTCGTGTATGCATTGCATGCAAAAGAATCACTAATCACCCCATATAATGTAGGAAAAATGTGTTAGTGAATATTGCATTATGTTTCACATGCAACATACAATTTGCATAGTGACCTCTATCTCCATGAAAAACCCATCATTTATTGGCACAAGTACTGATGATTCTATCTTGGCATCTCTTAGCACATTTGAGCAGAAGGCGATTCTCAATTTTTGACATGTTTGGAGTTAAGGTTCTTGTTTGGTTATATGGTTTGCAATGTTTATGAATACAAATATTGTTTCTTGATTGCATATTAACTATATCTTTGTATTTTTTTTGCATGCAGATGTGGATTGCCAAGACCCAGTATGAGGAGTCAGGTTCCTCAATTGTCCATAGAAAGTGTTTTTAAATAGTGCACTATATTGATTATGCTTTATGGCGGGCCTTTAGATATTGTGACTGGAAAACAAGATTGTCGATATTTTGTTTTATTATCATGTTTTAGAAATTGCATCTGTATAGTGGGTTCTAGGAATTCTTAAGGACCGTTTTCTCATATATGTTTAATGTGATTGTCATGAGGAGGCATCTTTGTTCTTATGCTTAGGTTTTGACAATAAAGCTTCTGGCCATCATGGTTTCTGAATTTTGCTATGGAAATTGAGGTGAATGTGTAGGGTGTTTAATATATAATGGTCAATCATTTGTTGAGATTTTTCCTATTTATCTTGAAAATTGAAACTGTTGTGAAAAATATCGTCTCTTTTATGCATTTTTGGCAAATCTTGTGTGCTTCCATTTCAAAATATGTGGTTTACATCAACGATATACCATTTTCTTCTCAGTTAAATAAGTTCAATTCTATAACACCAAAAATAAGTTATTTGGTAGCAATTCCAACCATACATTGCATTGTTCATTAATTTACTAACCTTGGGAAATTTCTGAATTATGACAAGAGTTTCCATAGGTTGTGGAACTGTTTGTGCGAAGTTTGAGACATGGGTCTATTTTTTCTTTTCAATGATTAACTGAATTTATTAACTTTCAGCCCTAGAAAGATTTCAATGCCATTGGACAATGCCATTATGAAAATGGGTGATTATATCAAATGTTTGCAAAAAGAAAATGCAGTACTTCATCAACATACCAGAGTTGGTAAAATTGTCCCTCGTTGGTTAAAATGAAAATAGGCTCATAGCCTTCAAAGTTCAGCTACCTCTGATTGTGTGCCACATAACTTCGTAAAAGAAATCATATTATCATCGTTCCTTTTGGAGAGAAAAGAATCCTGTTATAAAATCAAATTATCATTTATCAACCTTTAATTCTTTTGGGATAGCAAAGAAGCTTGTTATAAAAAAATCAAACTATCATTTACCCATATTTACCATCCTTTAAATGATGCTAAATGTAACATTTCCACAATGCAACAATACTTTCAAAACACAATTTAAATTTTCATGCAACGTGACATGACCACCAAAGGCTTGGATGTGTGAGCATGTCAATTCATAATTGCATCATGATAACCTTTATAATGTAAAAGCTTCATACCTTTGCATCCATACTCACAAAATTTTCACCGTTATTGTACTTGAACTGAACCCAGCTGACCCATGCAACATAATTTTGGATTGGTGGATGACTCTACTTCCCTTTGTATGTTGGAACATGAGGGGCATAATATGTATCCATGGATGACATATTCAAACTTGTATATGCAGAGGAGTATAAATGGGTCTAGCTTGGATGGTTTAGAGATTTGGTAATCTTTGCATTTAAATTTTCTTGCTAGCTACTTAAAAGAATACTGAATTGTGGAGAGCATTTTTCCAGCCATCCTAATTAGAAGTTTAATACTCAAACTAAGGGATCATTGTTGGCCATGTAAAAAGTTCTTCAATCACCTATAAGCAACCATTCAAATAAAAAGTTCTTCAATCACCTAAAAGTAACCATTCAGAAATGAAAAAAGAATCGCATTGAAAACATTGACACTTTGACTAAAGTGTTGTAGTTTTCATTGTGTAAACACTTCAAGTCATTGTGTCATTGTGTTATTTTTGGCAAAAATCTGATTACTTCAAAATAGGCCCACCTATTTGCAAGAAAGTATTGTTTCTGACAGTGGTGGTAAGTTGAAAACATTGCTTTATCATTTTTTTATCCGATTTGTGGTTTTGATACTATTGCAAAATTCCTAAACCAAGTCAAAATACAGACCTTAGTTTGAGTGAAGTTATAAAGGTAGAAAATGGAGACCTTGAATGCAAGTTTCCAACTTTTTTCTAATCTCCCCTTGTTATACTAGATTACTAGGTTGAACTGCTGCAACAGGTAATCCACTTTAAGTGTTTTCTATTTTGTAGCTTGTATGGAGTCCACAAGTACTACAATGTTTTGTGGTATGTATGCATTATCTAGAAAGTGAGAAGATAGAGTGAGAAGAAAGTGTACTTCAGCATTCACCATTGTCGCCTACCAAGTCTCAAATATTGTATTCAGGTGAGCGAAGCAGTGAGAGATCTGATCAGAATATTGCCGAATCCTTTGTAAAGTGTCCATTTGTAAGGGCTTTGGTACGAAGCTGTAAATTTAACAAATGTTAGCAATAGGTGGGAAAAAGAATCTTTACTTGCTTGTTTTAAGACTAGTACAGAGATAAGACAATAGGTTCCCACAGATAATAGCCTTT
>LPNX010332506.1:221573-273871 GCA_001517045.1 Pseudotsuga menziesii
GTACAGTCTTTACTAAATCAGCTTGAAATTGCTGTAGCTATGCTTTGATGTTCTTGAAGAATGGTCTTTTAAATATTCTGTATAAATATGGGCTGTTTAGGCATTATCATGTATTTTCTGAATGTTTAAAAGGACACAGTAGCTGCAATAGCCTACGAATGACTGTAATATTTAGATTTAGGTTTTTATTTTGGGCTGGCATTTTGGCAGAAGCAAAAAGAGACCTTGGGTTTGAAAGATGTTAACATATTAATGTAATTTTGATTTAATATATATTTTGATTTATGTTCCAAAGTGATAAATATAAAGTTCCATCTAATGAAAAAATAAAAAAGATAAACTACTTTGGTGGTAAATAAAAGGCCAACAATACTATCGAAGATTCTAAGTAAGTCCATTTCTAACCTTCTCCCATCTTTCTTATGTGCTCAAAAGAATCCAACAAAATAAACTCGTCACAATTTGAACAAATTCTCAAACACTAAACCCATCACAACATCTTATGAACCTAACCTGATAACTGCTAATAAATTGACTGGAGATGTGACTATCACGGAAAGAGAAACCTCTGAATGGAATCTGAGCTGAAATTGGAGAACTTACAGCTGAAACATGAGTTTTCTAGGCTGAAAATTGGAAAATTGAATTTCTAAACAGAAATCTCAAAAACTGTCAGTGAATTAACAAAATCTTAAATGTTAAAAAATACGTTCAATAGTCATTTTTTTTAATTTCGACCAAATACATAAAGTAAAGTAACTTCAATGAAAATACATCCAATAGTCCCTTTTTTATTTAATTTCAGACCTATACAAAGTAGTAATCACTTCTTTTAATTTCAACCAATTACATAAATAAACTAACTTTCATGAGGAGGAATGGCCACCAACTCAAGGAAAGTCTCCCACAAAATATAGACAAGAAAAGTCTGAATCTGCTCCCCAAAAAGAGAGTGAGCAGTACCTTGAATGAATCAACAATGTCAAATTGCTCCCATTTCTGAATCTGCTCCTAAAAAACGCGATAACTGTTAACTGGGGACAGTAAGACTTTGATATTACAAATACCCTTTTGGACACCTCTTGGGCTGAGGGAACCACAAAACTGTTATAAAAACTGAAGCAAACATTACAACAGTGACAGTTTAGAAGGATGCTTCTCTTATTAGGATGAAGCAAAGATGCCCTTCTTACCCAGTAAGAGTATGACCAAAAATAAGTATAGCCGGCTTAAACAGCGAAAAGAGAACCCTCTGGCTTAAAATCTGCAGCCTACTCCGCCAAAGCACTACAGACTTTGCACCTCACCCTAACTACCGTAACTACCGGCTTTCACAAAAAAACCATGTCTCTGAGAATTTGAACCCTTGTCCAATAATATCACCACTACCGCTTAACATTCGAACCAATAAACTGTTTACAGAACTGGGTCTTCAAGAAAGTGTATTGCACTATACTGACCAAGGATCGAGGGCTACATGATGAGTTGAGCTCCTTTCCAGGTGAGCGAAGCAGTGAGAGATCTGATCAGAATATTGCCGAATCCAACCAGCAGCAGCGTAGCGGAGCTCGTTGTCCATGCAGCGTTATGTTTGGAAGCTAGTTCATAGCCGACTTCACAGGGGAAGGCATCTTGCAAGTTCTCTGTTTCACGGGTAGTCTCGTTCAAAGCCGAGTTCACAGCGTAGTTGGAAAGGGATGCAGAGTATGGTTTCGATGTAGATGGAGAGGATGGAGTAGTCACCCACCCCCGCTGGTTGGTGACTCGGTGAGTAATTGCTCTGGACATCCTGGCGGCGACGGGACAGGCGTTTACCCGGACAAATCAATCGTGTAGGACCCTCGTGAATGTGGCTCGTACCACGGGATGGATTGTGCTGGTGCACCGGAAAGTTAGTAACGCCCGTTAACAGAGTAGTCTAACGCCGGGCGAAATCGTTGACCCGTTAGACTACTCCATATTACTTGGTATATGGGCATAATAAAGTTTGTGTAATGAAATAGGCAGAAAAAATGACTTGAGATTGCATAAAATGTAAAATGATAGCCACTCAAATGATATTACCACCATCAAATTTTATTTTGATAGGCCCAAAAATTTTATAATTCCAAACCTGGTGGGACATCCTTATGCCATCATTAATGCACTGCCAACTTGCTACCCTAGCATTGTAATAAATAGCCCCGAAATAGCGGAAAAAAGGGTAGAGGATTTTCCCAGAATAGCCACCTTTTGTTGCCTCTGACATTAAAACATGGTTGAAATGAAAATGCATACATGCAATTAAATTCCCTCCAGAGCTGCACCCTTCTTTGCTGGAAACACCTCCTGAAATCAGTGTCTAGGTTGGTGCCTAGATAAGCAGCGTTGAGCATCACCATCTTATCTCAAAATCTAAGCCAAGTGTTGTTCGAATGTGCCCAACAGTGTGCCATTATTGCTAAGAATAACACTGTCAAAGTTGTCTACTAAGGCTTCCATCTTGAAGGTAATAACAACACCTCATGCTCGAACATAGAACCCTCCTAGCTTATGCTAACAACCAGCAGATAACCTCCACGGGGAATATGACAAACATGATGCTACGGGAACAATGATGGATTCCATCATGCTGGACTCATTATGCTCTTCGTCTTCCCATAAATTCAATTTTTCTCATGGTGTTAATTAACTTAATTTCTTCTTGAAAATCGTGTTATCATTTGCTAGGAATGACATTACTTCTACTCTAAATCTACCTTAGAAAGTGTGCAGATGGTCGATGTCATATTGCTTCTAGAAACTTCAAATGTATTGGAAAAAAACATCAAAATTGCTTGGAATTATCTTCTCTTACTTCTGGGAAGACCTTGAGATTTGTGCCAAACCTCTGCTAGATATCTAAACTACCCATCCTTCTTCTATTGCCACTGTGTGTTGATAATTTTACCCTAAAATCTGAGAGTTGATCCATAAATGTAAAAGTGGAATGTTGAGCGCACTTCAAAGTGTCCTAATGCATCAATCCTCTTTGGTTTAAATTTTAAAGGTAGTTAAGTGGGAAACAAATATTTTACATTAACATAACCCCAAAATAAAAGGATTTTAGAATGGCATTGCCTTTAGAGGTAAACCCCAACCACATGTTCAGAAGATTCAACTCAGACACAGACGCTAAAGTAAACCAAGATGTCAATCTCCCAAAAGGGGGATTAAGAAGACTGTAAAAATATACGTAGAAATGCAGATCTAGCAGTTTTTAACTTTGTTTCCAACACTTTAGTTCAGATCTGAATAAACTTAAGCATAAACAACAGATACAAAACTGCAAAAATAAGGAAAAAAGAATTGAGATGCACAAGGATGCAAGATTTACCCTGGAGAAACCCTAGAAGGGAAAAACTCCAGCAAAAGACCTTATTATTAACTTTGAACATATTTTGCAGGTGCTACAGTACAAGGAGCTAGGTGAGAGGACTGGAAACGAAAGACCTTGAATTACTGATCAATTCTTGATGCATGCAGCTCAATTTGAAGTGGCAATGGCTAAAGAACAAGACCCCTAAAGAAATTCACTAGATCTTGAGCAGATCTAGAATTCTGCTGCAGAAAACTGTTACAAAACAAAACTGCAGAATGTAGAGTTTGAACCCTTGCACAAGCTGACTGAGGGATCAAATGACTAGGTGTTCAGTGCAGGGAGATGTGCCCAGAAAAGGAGAATCTGAGACCACTTAACGCCTTTAGAAATTTTCCACTGAAACCTTGGATCCGGAATATTTTCTTTTACAGGAAAAAACTGCAGAAAATCGCAGAAGCACAGAATTCTGTTGTAGACTTTTTTTTTTTTTTACGAGGGGAATCACCAACTGGGGTTGGGCTGGTACTCGCGTGACACGGGGTCCAGAGATCCATTCCCACTACCAATATACCCCTAGGTTCCCCACAACAGCCCGCATGCCATGGGACATAGATAAACCTGGGTGGGATTTGATCTCGTGACCTCCTTTACAATAAGTGACTTCATATCAAGCGATGCCATTGAGCCACACCCGTGCAAGCTAATTCTGCTGTAGAATTTAACAAGCTTGATCTCTATGATTATTAGCTCAAATAAAGCAGTCTTTTCTAAGAGACTAGAATTCCTAGGAGAGGTGCACCTATCACCACTGAAATCATTGGATTTGGATGCCGGATGAAGAAGATACGACCTTCCAAATATTTTTGTTGTAAACCCGAAGTGATGGAAAATACTGCAGAACAGAACTGTGTGACGAAACAAGGTACTTTTGTCCCTTTATGCCTTTTTTCCAGTTCCTTCTAGAAGCCCTCGGCCTTCTAGAACACCTAAGAAGGGGGTCAAGTCATGTCTTTAAGTTGTTGCGCACCTCCTTGACTAGGAGTTTCATACCACTTTAATCTAATTTTTCATTGACACTTAATTACATAAATTAGCCTTTGCATTACATCATTTCATCAAGAACATCTCAACTAGACTCTAGGACTAGGAGAAAGACTATAATACTTTGACAAGTTATATCAAGGCTTTTACATGATTTTTCATAGACTTAACATCACCCAGCATTACATAAAACCTGCGAATTACATCATTATATGTTCATGTTCAAGTTAACAAGAAGAAGGTCTTTCCCATGTGGTCTTTCCCATGTGATCATCTAGCTCATCAACCTATTCATTTGTTGGAGTAAGTCAGGCTAGGAGGGGCCAAGTTCTAGGTGACCACATCACAACAAGATGTGTAGGCTATCACACATACCAGCTCTAGCTCACAGGATTTCTACCTTCATCCTGACTCTAGCTAGGTTGTGCCTTGACTGTTGCTCAAAGAGCTCGCAAGGCTTGCTTTGGATTTTGCATATCTTCTCACCAGGTATACTAGCAACTAGTTCATCCCGACTTTTTCCAAGAGCCACAAGGATTTTATCCTTCACCTTGATTGTTGCAGTGACTCACAGGATTTGTAAGATCTCCATATCTCCCTGGCTAGCCTCAAGGTGGCATTTAATCCTCTCACTGGAGAATGACTTTTGATGCTGCTATTTTTAACAAATACAACACAATGGAAACTCATAGGCAGGAGGGGATGATCCATCATTGAGCAAAAACTAATGAAAAAACTGAAAAAATAGTATGAGCTTGTAGTGGAAGAAGACAACCCCTGGAATTCCAAGGGGCCACCTCCCAAAGCTCTTAAGTGTACCCCACAGCAATTAGGTCACACCACACATGGCAACTGAATAAGTGCTTATTGAAGCGCCAAATCCAACAGATCATTCGGTATGGAAAGTACCCTTTCACATCCTAAATAATCCATTGAGCAATGAGTTCATCAGCTCTTATCCATGCAACAAATTATTCGATATGGAAAGTATCGTTTCCCATCCTCAATAATTCTTGAGCAATGAGCTCATCGCCTCTTGTTCATGTTTTATTGTCAAGGATTTTAGAGTATGTGGAGCCATGATGGCAAATAGCAGATGGGGGAAGGGCAAGGAAACCTTGCAAATGCATTTCTTTCTAATAGAGACTTTAGAATATAGTTGAAATATAACCCCTATTATAGCTTCATTGAAATTCTCACACTGAATGATCATCTTAACCACTAAAACCCAAATGGTGGATTGATGAATTGATGCTACTTCATATTGAAGTATGTAAAAGTAAATGTGTATATCCATAGATTCTCCATAATTCCTCAACATGAAAATATTTAGTGGTGCAATTGAATTATGAAATCTTGATATGTAAACAAATTGTGTAATCTAAATCAAGTGCATCTCATTTGCACTAATTTATCTTTTACATATAGATGATATACACTGCCATTCAAATTTTATGTATGTAGGCATTTGATGCATGTGGACTCTCGCAAAGGGTATGGATATGTTTTATGACCACTAATATGTGATCATTGAAGGTTACATTCTATAAATATTACATATTTGTGTTCTCAATGGAATTCGAATATGAGAACATTCTCAATGGAACCTTTAATATGTTAGGAGTGTTGATTTTTCTGAGCAGCATCAAGAGCCATTCTCACGAGAGAATGGGGACCCCTAGTCTAGGACCACGGTGTGGACTCAACCCAGTGTTGAGTGACCATTCTATTGAATGGTAGATATCCGGTCCTTGACCATGATATGGTTAAGATACCCTAGTATCTGATCTTGGTGTCACATAGAGTGTGAGATAAAAGCATTAGTAACTCTCTTGGTTTATGATGATGTACTTTGGATGGAATTAAACCAGCGTAGATCCAAATCCTAGGCTCTATCAAGCGCCAAGAGGGATCAAATCTCTCTAGGTGCAAACCTCTTCTTAGGTATTACACTTAATGAGCTATCAACTTTGGTGTGTCCTATATATACCATTGATTTGATTCAAACCAAAAAACACATCTTTTTATTTAAGATCAACATATAATATATTTATTATTAATATTTAATATTATTTATGCCCAACATATAATATTTAATATTATTTTTTATTTTGTTAGGAACGAACATTACAACATCTCCCCATAAATGGTTTTAAAACCATATGCAAGGCCCTCGTAAAACCATGGGTTGTTTAGGAGGCCTTGCACATGGTCTTAAAACCATTTGCAAGGCCCTCCTAAACCATGGGTTTTTTTAGGAGGCCTTGCACATGGTTTTAAAACCATGTTCCGGTCCTCCTAAACCATATACAATAAAACCATGGGTTGTTTAAAAGGCCAACATTTTTTTGCAAATAATTCAATTTTTTTTTATTTTTTTTTTAGGTAGGAACATTACAATATCTCCCCCATATTGTGTTTTTTTTATGATCCACATTTTTTTGGGGATAATTAAATTTTTACTTTTTTATTGTTTTGTTATTTTTTACTTTTTTATTGTTTTGTTAGGTAGGATGATTACAACATCTCCCCATATTAGGTTGTTTTTCTCGCCAACATTTATTTTGTTTTATAATTAAAAAATCTATTTTTTTATTAATAAAAATAACGTTACGTAACGTTACAAGATCTCCCCATACTGGGCTGTAGAGAGCCTCTCAGCTCAAAGACCACAGGTAATGACTACAATGGCACTTGGAAAAAGGCTAAGAGCAAAAGTCAAAAATACATAAGGACTTTTGGACCACGGGTGAAAGTAACAAATACATAAGGACTTATGGTAAAAGTCAAAAATACATAAAGGACCTTTTAGACTACAAAAAGGTAAAAGGTAAAAGTGAAAAATAGAAAAAATAAAATAATATTATTTTGTTCTTTCTAATTTTGGTCCACTTATAGATGACTCAAGGATATAAAAGAAGATCAAGCCAATTCATTATTACAAGCACACTTGCTCTCACAGGTACAACAGCTATTCTGAAGATCTCATAGGTTGAAGAAGAGACGTTCATGATTGTGCCCTAACATGGATGAGTCTAGCTAGGGCATCATCATCCTCCATTGAAAACAAACCCTAGGCTAGGGTTTCTTACCTTTTTTGTCTTAAGGGTTTTACCAAACCGTCATCTTCAGCATCTTCTCCTGGCAGCTACAGAATTCATTGGGCAGCTCTCTCTCTCTCTCTTCACGGGTTGCTTCTATTCTCTCCAGGAAGGTGGTTGAGGGTTCGGCCCTCACTCTACATATTACGGGCAGGCCACTTGAGGACCCTGCCCTCTCGACACCTCCGAGCAACCTCTAGCAGGCATACCTAGGAGGGCTAAGGCCCTTATGGCACCCTCGGGTAACCCGTGGGCAAGCCCGTAAGGTTTGTCGTAGCCTACAAGCCCTTCGGGCAACCCGAAGGAAAACCCGTGAGGGGCCTGTGGCAGCCATAAGGTTGTCGGGCCTTGGGCGAAGGCTGCAAACCCTTGGGCAGTAGCAGATCCCAGGTCGAGCAGATTTGGGCAGGTCGAGCGGGAGAAAAACGACAGTGGGGCAGAGAAAAGGATCGACAGCAGTACGGCCGACCAGATTGGGCAGATCTGAGCAGGTTTGGACCGTACAGACGAGTAGCAGGGCAGGTTTTCAAGCAGCAGACAAACAATGGGCAGATCGGGCAGATCGATACCAAATCCAAGCAGTTAGCTGTCTTTCTAGGCAGGAGAGAGAAAAGGGTTATAAAAGCCCTAATTTCTAAAAATCCCTAGTTGGGCATCTTTTGATGTAATTTGGAAATTTGATATTCTATCATTGTGGAAAACCCTGTTAAGGTTTGTGGAACTAAAGAATTTTAGTCATCTCATTTACGAGATGAATTATTAATGATTTTTTGGGTTTTTGTCCTTTAAAGGTTTCCCCGGTGAAAAACTCTTGTGTCCATTGTGTTGATGTGATGAATGTTATTTTACTGCACTTGTCATTTGGTTAAGTTAATCTGCAAATTTTTTAAGTATTCATGCTAAATGGTAAAATTCAACATGGTATCAAAACTTAGCATCTGAAAACACGGTAAAGGGACACTGCTGTTGTTTTCCTAAACCTTGGGATAAGGTTTGTAGACTTAACATTTGACTGACTTGCAGAGATGGACGTCAATGTTTTCAGACCAGAAGAGAAGCTCTATGGTTCAGCCAACTACAACTCCTAGAAAGTCAGGTTAACAGCCATTCTAGAAGAGAATGACTTGGATGACATTGTTTTTAATGTCATTGGAGAGCCAACATCTAATACTGGCAGGCTTTCTTACAAGAGGAAGCAAGGTAAGGCTAGAAGAATCATCTATGATTATGTCAAAGAGACTGTGATGCCCAACATCACAACTTTGAGGATTGCTAAAGAATGCTTTGATGCTTTGGCCAACCTATATGAAAAGAAGGCTCCCAGTCAGAAGAGAGTCTTGAAGAAGAGGCTACGAACTTTGAAGCTGAACAAAGATGAAAGTGTTGGTACCTTCTTCACAAAGATTGCACAGGTAAGAGATCAACTCAATGCTATCAGTATCATTGTTGATGATGATGACCTTATGCAAACTGTGGTTGATATTCTCCCAAGCTCTTGGGAAACCTTCATGGCATCTTTCAGTAGAGAGGAATCAGCCAACCTTTGAAAGGCTTTGGCATGATTGCATAGAAGAAGAGGGAAGGATCTCAGGAAAAGTAATCAAGGAAGACAACCTTGCACTTGCAGCAATGTCAAAGAAGTTTAAGAAGTCTTTCTCTCGGCAAAAGAAGGGAAAGAAACCTCAAGGTAAGTTCTCTGACATGTCAAAAGTGGAATGTTATAATTGCCACAAGTTTGGAGATCTTGCTAAAGACTGCAGGCAAGCCAAGAAGATTCCTAAGTGAAGGTTTCTAGCATCTGCTGCAGAAGCAGAGGAAGAGGAAGAAGCGGAACCAAAGAAGAAGAAGCAACCCAATGCTAACAAAGAAGAACCTAGAAGAGAGTACTATTTGGTGTCAGCACTCTCTAGTTCCAGCAACATTGATACTACTTGGTTGGTGGATAGTGGTGCCTCCAAGCACATGACAGGTGACCGTAGAGCTCTCACCAGTTACAGGAAGAAGAAGTTCACCACTCAGGTAGAACTTGGAGATGACTCTACTTACAATATTGAAGGAGTTGGCTCAACCTCACTTCAACTTGACTCGTGCAGTTTTTCATATTGATGATATCTTATATGTTCCTGGTTTAACAAAGAATCTTCTATCTGTTGCTAGCTTAGAAGACAAAGGCTACAAAGTCCTCTTCATGGACAAGAAAGTATTTCTTTGGGCAAAGAATGAAGATATAAGCTCATCAGTACATATTGGGGCTCGAGAGGAAGGCCTTTACAAGGTTTTCGAAGATCCCACTCATGCTTTGGTACATCACACAATTGATCCATGTGAACTTTGGCATAGAATGTTTGGACACCTACACTACACAACTCTCCCAGGATTGCAAAAGATTTATACAGGTATGCCAGAAGTATCCCCAAAACATGAAGGAATCTGCAAAGGATGTGCTCTAGGTAAGAACACTAAGAAATATTTTTCCAAAAGGAAGAATAGATCTAAAGGCCTTTTGGATTTGATTCATTCTGACATTTGTGGGCCTATGTCTTCAACCTCCTTGAGTGGGTGTTTATATTATGTCTTGTTTATTGATGATCATTCTCGGAAGTCATGGATTTACTTCCTTAAGGCCAAGAGTGAAACATTTGATAAATTCAAAGAGTTCAAGACACTGATTGGAAATCAAACTGGCAGACACATCCGTATCTTGAGATCAGATAACGGAGGTGAGTATGAATCTAATGAGTTTGATGATTTCTGTCGAGAAGCAGGAATCAAGAAAGAGCTGACAGTACCTTACAACCCTCAACAAAATGGGGTTGCAGAAAGGAAGAATAGAACGATCTGTGAAGCTGCTAAAGCTATGATCACTAATCTAGATCTTTCGCTATCCTTGTGGGATGAAGCTACAGGTACTGCTGTATATATTCAGAACAGAAGCCCTCATGCTATCTTGGGGGAGAAGACTCCAGAAGAAGTCTTCACCAAGAAGAAACCTGCAGTTGACCACATGAGGACTTTTGGCACTCTTGTGTACGTTCATGTGCCAAAAGAAAAGAGGACTAATCTAGAACCCTCTGGTAAGAAAGGTATATTTGTCGAGTACAGTGATTGCTCGAAGGCTTGTCGAGTCTATATATCAAGACAAAGGTACATTGAGGTCAGCAGAGATGTGATCTTCCATGAGGAAGTTGTGTTTCGTAAAACACTAGAGCTTTCAATAGAAGATGTAGTTGCTCCACTTGAGTTTCCATATTCAGAAATTCAAAGGGGGGAAGAGGAATTTGAGGATCAAATTCCAAATGCACCTGAGGACACTGAAAGTCCACCAAAAGAACTACTCGAAGTTCCTCCTTCCAAAAGGAGACCTGCTTGGTACCGAGAGACAATGCAAGAAGGTGAGAAGCATAAAGCTCCTCCTAGGACTTTCAAAGAAAGCATAAGACCACAGAAGTACTCCAGTCTTATGATTCAGTTCATCAGTGCAGAACCTTCATCATACGAAGAAGCAACAAGTAAATAGGTATGGGTTAATGCCATGATTAAAGAGTACAAGTCAATCATGAAGAATGATGTTTGGGAAGTTGTTCCCAGACCAACAGGAAAGTCAATTGTGACTTCCAGATGGCCTTATAAGATCAAGTATGTTGCAGATGGCAGTGTGGAAAAGTATAAAGCTAGATTCGTAGCTCGTGGCTTCACTCAGAAAGAAGGCATTGACTATGATGAGACATTTGCTCCTGTTGCCAGGTACACTACCATTAGAACCATCATTTCACTTGTTGCAGTATTCGGATGTAAGTTACATCAGATGGATGTAGGCCTGGAAATTGACAGTTTGTAGAACGTATTTCCAATTTCAAGACGTATTTGACACTTAATTGTGAAATTTAAACGTCAACAACTACCAGCATGGAAAATTGTAAAACATAAGATTGAAGTTCAAATATTTTATTAAACCGTCATTAATATTTATACCTGCATGACATACTGGACAAAGTTGGGATTTAATAAAGTTGTGCCATTGGGACCCGACGACCAAGCCTATATGCATTAATTAAGTTTAGGAGAATTTGTAGCCTATAGGGAAGTCACGCAACGGGCTCATTCTGCACAGTGCATTATGCAATGGCCCCAGGTCCCAAGCGACAACTAGCATTTTCATATTCCCTCCAACGACCCGAACCTGCTGTGCCCAACTCATTTTCTTTTTCTCAAAAACACAATTTGTAAAACTGTAGCAGAAAGAATTGTACTGCAAAAAACCATTTAATGAACAATATACCGTTGCACACGATGGTGAAGAATTGCGCCTGTGCAAGTGGAAGGATGGGGTTTAAGGAAGTGCAGTGTTTTTCCCAGTAACGACCATCCGATGTTTCCAGGCAGCGCTCTTTTTCTTGCTATTCTCCAGAAATGAAGAGAGACAATCCATGCGGTCACTCCCACCAAGCTTGTGAATACCGTCCACCAGAATTTTGTGCCCATCTTGACGGCCTATCTGATCTGAAATCTGAAATCTGAAATGCAGAGCGTGCTGGTTTTAACCGGAACGTTCAAGAGAGTGATGATATTAATGTGCATGGCCACGCCAAACTAGAACTAGGTCTCAGTAGATCGGATTCAAACATATGTGAGGAAGATTGATCAAGTTTCAAAGCTGATAATGGGTTCAAGAGATCCTCTTATACGACAGATTCAGATGTTAATGATGATCAAGTAGGTAAATTTTCACTCTGCGAGTTTTGGATTTTGTGTTGGGATTTTGTATGGTTTGATACTGAGTTATTGTTTAATGATGGTTGGAGAAACGGCTGGAATTGTTGAACAAGAAAATGCTCCAGCTGCTTGTGTAAACAAAGCAAAAAGAAGTGGCCCAGAAGGTCCTAAGGTAATGTATGTAGTATTTTTAGGTTTTCTTTTTAAAGATTTCATTTTCTGTTTACAGTTTTGCAACTCGTTTTTAACATCATATCCATGAAACAGACCCTCTGCAGTGCCTGTGGTATACGCTACAATAAGAAGAAGTCAGCCATGATTGCAGCAGCTGCTGCTACTACTAAGTGAGTCTTTTTCTTACTGAGTCTTTTGTTACAAGTTACAAATATGTTGATATGTTTATTATTATGTCAATGATTTTTTAAGATTACTTATGTTTTTTTAATTGTATATATGTTGATATGTTTATTATTATGCCAATGATTTTTTAAGATTGCTTTTGTTTTTTTTAATTGTATGATTAAAATTTGTAAAAAATAAATAATTATAAAATCTTATATAAAAATGTACAAAATTTGACAGTCATAATTTTTTATAAAACGTAAAATGACGTGCATAAAAATATAAAACCGTCATTAAATTTTAAACTGACAAGTAGAAAAAATTTGAAATTCCAGCTCTGGATGGATGTAAAGGCAGCCTTTCTCAATGGTAAGATTGAGGAAGAAGTTTATATTGAACAATCTGAAGGCTTTGTCACTCATGGGAAGAAGACCCATGTATGCAAACTGAAGAAAGCCTTGTATGGGCTGAAATAGGCTCCAAGAGTCTGGTATGCCAGGATGGATGTATTTCTCCATAGCTTGGGGTTTTCCAAAAGTACAGTTGATTCTAACTTGTACTTTAAGGTTGTTCATAATCATGTCTCGATGCTTGTTCTAAGCAGCATCGAGAGCCATTCTCTTAGGATAATGGGGACACCTGGTCCGAGACCACAGTGTGGACTCAACCTAGTGTTGAGTGACCATTTTGTTGAATGGTATCTGGTCCTTGACCATGATATGGACCCAGCTCTGCCCTGGGTAGACTCAACCCAATGTTGAGTGACCATTCTATTGAATGGTAGACATATGGTCTAGGACCACGATGTGGACCAGTCTAGTACTGGTAGACTCAACTTAATTCTGAGTAGCCATTCTCTTGGAGAATGGAGGCGCCTGGTTTGTTACCAAGTATTTGACCTAGGGTCAAACTATGCAGCCTATCGCTGAAGCACCTGGTATGTTACCAGGAAGGCACTATAAGCCCTAGACTTGGTCTAAGCATCTGTGACACTCTAACCCTTGATCAATGGGCTTGTGTTTTTCTCTAAGGCTTAGCTACCCTTGGTTAAGATACCCTAGTACCTGATCTTGGTGTCACACAGAGTGTGAGATAAAAGCATTCGTAAACTCTCTTGGTTTATGATGATGTACTTTGAATGGAATTAAAAGACCGCAGGTAATGACCACATGGGCACTTGGAAAAAAGCTAAAAGCAAAAGTCAAAAATACATAAAGACTTTTGGACCACAAGTGAAAGTCAAAAATACATAAGGACTTTTGGTAAAAATCAAAAATACATAAAGGACCTTTTAGACTACAAAAAGGTAAAAGGTAAAAGTGAAAATTAGAAAAGAATAAAATAATATTATTTTGTTCTTTCTAATTTTGGTCCACTTAGAGGTGACTCAAGGATATAAAAGAAGATCAAGCCAATTCATTATTACACACACACTTGCTCTCACATGTACAGCTGTTATTCTGAAAATATCACAAGTTGAAGAAGAGAAGTTCATGATTGTGCCCTAGCATGGATGAGTCTAGCTAGGGCATCATCATCCTCCATTGAAAACAAACCCTAAGCTAGGGTTTCTTACCTTTTTTGTCTTAAGGGTTTTACCAAACCCTCATCTTCAGCATCTTCTCCTGGAAGCTACAGAACTCGTTGAGCAGCTCTCTCTCTTCATGCACTGCTTCTATTCTCTCCGGGCAGGTGGTTGAGGGTTCGGCCCTCACTATACATATTACGGGCATGCCACTTGAGGGCCCTGCCCTCTCGGCACCTCCGGGCAGCCTCTAGCAGGCATACTCGAGAGGGCTAAGGCCTTTACTGCACCCTCGGGTAGCCTGTGGGCACGCCCGTAAGGGCTGTCGTAGCCTAACAGGCCCTCCAGGCAGCCCGAAGGCAGACCCATGAGGGTCCTGTGGCAACCATAAGGTTGTTGGGCCTTCAACAAGCCCTCAGACCAGGCCCTCTGGACCGTACGGACGGGCAACAGGGCAGGTTTTCAGGCAGCGGGCAGACAATGGGTAGATAGGGCAGATCAGTACCAGATCCAAGCAAACTGACAGGTATATTCAGCAAATCCGAGCAATTAGCTGTCTTTTCTGGGCAGGAGAGAGAAAAGGGTTATAAAAGCCCTAATTTCTGAAAAGCCCTAGTTGAGCATCTTTTGATGTAATTTGTAAATCTGATCTTCTGTCATTGTGGAAAACCCTGTTAGGGTTTGTGGAACTTTTTTAAGAATTCTAGTCATCTCATTTACAAGATGAGTTAATAATGTTTTTTGGGGTTTTTGTCCTTTAAAGGTTTCCCCAGTGAAAAACTATTGTGCCCATTGTGTTGATGTGATGAATGTTATTTTATTGCACTTGTCATTTAGTTAAAGTTAATCTGCAAAATTTTCAAGTATTCATGCTAAATGCTAAAATTCAACAAGGAGTGCATGCATTTTGGTTGGACATTTAAACATTTATTATTTATTTATTTATTTTGAATGTTAAGTAAACAGACATCCTTTTTCAAAACATGCTACATTTTATTTTGTTAACGGTTATTCATTGGTTGCTTTTTGGTGATGGGCACACTCCATATCTGGCTCATAAAACATGTCAACTTTTCATAGCTACTTCATTTTATGTTACATCTTAGGTTTCTTTTTGGTGATGGGGCCCACTACATACATGGTTCATCAAACATATTAATCTTTGATACCCATTTAAGGAATGTTGGCTTCACCCTAGTTCATGAAGATTTAGTTCAGCAATGAGAAAGTGTAATATTCATATTCCAAATCTGCTCAAAGCAAATAATGTAAGTCTTGAATATTACATTTAGACTAAGTAAAGATATATGCAAATCTATGTTTGGCTTCTGTTTCTGCACAGTCCCTTGCATCAGTCCAACTCTGCCATGTCAACTATAGAGTTGCAAGCCTCTGGTTCATAAAACTAAACATATTTGACCTAGATGATTGTTGAAAAAATAAAATTTGTTATCTTTGCTCCATGCCATTGATCCTTACATGTTTTTAATGGCACAAGCATTTGAAGAAATATACTAGAAACATGTCCTTCAGATCAAACAACATTCTTCCACCAGGAAAAACGAAATCTTTCCCAGACTTTTAAGTACTTTATCTATAATATTAATATTACCACCATCATCATTTCTAATACCACAGATTGTGTTGAAATTTTACCTAGGAAGTGTTTGTTCACTCATGCCTTGGGGTGGACAAGGACACTTTAATAAGTGGTCCCTAGCCTATTTAAAAAGGTGAGAATGACTTTATTATAAAGTGACATTTTTAATGTGAGTTATTATTATATTTTAAAAGTGACTTTATGGTTTTAAATGTGGGTGTGCATTAAAATCTCATTTATTAATTAAAAGTGATTTTTAATGAGAAAATGAGATGGGCCCTAGATCTCATTTAGTTGGCTTTTAATCTAGGTCGTTGATCTAGAAGTGGAAGTTACTCAAAGTCTCAAACAAAAAGGGCTTGGGAAAGGCAAATTGAATTATTGTTCACTTTCACAAGAGATAATTTTAAGAGAGGAGCAAGAGAAGAACTAGAGAGAAAACCCTTGCAAAAATTTCCAAAACCAAGAAGAGAAAGAAGGGCACAAATTTCGAGGCACTTGTACCAGCAGATTGGCATGAATCCCAATGCAGTTGTACTGTAATTAATCCAGTTGACTGTACAACATTAAATGCAGGCCATACAGTCTGTACGACACAGATTTCAAGGTGAGAGAGGGCATCGTTTTTTAGGTATCCGTACAGCACAAAAATCGAGGCAGGTACAACATTAATTGCTGTCCATACAGCACGAATTTCAAGGCAATGATTGCACAAAAATCGAGCAGTCTATGACTCTATACAGTCACGTGTGGGGCAAAATTTTGAGGGTTCCATACAACAGATTGTCAGTGTTGTTCTGGCACGTTTTTTGAGATGGAGAAGAGATAAGTACTGCTATATTTTGTTGATTAAATTATCTCTGAAGAAATAATAAAATCTCTCTAAAGAACAGGTTTTCCCTTTGGGGTTTTTCCTGGACCAATTTTGGTCAAAAATTTGAGTGTTGATTTTCATGTGTGTTGACTGATTTAAAATTTCTGAGTAAGAAGGTTAGGGCTGTTATAAGTTTTTAGAGTTAAAAGGTTGAAAAGAAATCTCATGTGTTTCATGCTTTCAGTAAAAATTTAATTTTTCAATGTACATGCATGATGGGGTTTGGGCATTAAACCATATGCAGCAATGAAATTGAAACTGGGTTGGGGTTTTCAAAAAATTTCAGATTGGAACCATCTTGCACAACTGTCTACATTTCTAATAGAATCAAGTCAACTTTCTTCATTCAGGTTTTGCCTTTAAGAGCAATTAGTAGAATCTCCTGTCCTTGTGTGATGGGAAGACAATCTAACTTCAAAAAAGTAATAAAAAAGTTCTAAAGTTGTACCATCTACTTCAACAAAGTTATAAAAAAGTTCTAAAGTTGTACCATCTACTCTATCCACTGTTATACTTCACAATGAGCACAGAGCCCTCCAAGTAGCAGGATATTACAACGTGCAAGTGCCTCATAGGTCAAAAGCACAAAACAACCTAAAAACTTCATAAACACTCTATAGCCCTTCATCAGCACAGTATTTCCATTGCTCTTACCAACGCATGCTGGGAACAAATACAACTTCAAGTTGATATCTGTCTGCTCCGAGCACTGCAATGCTTTATGCCCTCTAGCTATAACAAATGCCTAAAGTGTTATACACGGTGACTTGTTCCCCCCCGCCCCCCCCCCCCACAAAAAAAAAGTCCTGTACCCACCGTCCCTATGTTTGGGAGACTTGGGGATCCCTAGGAAACATCCCCAATCTGCCAAGGACTTGGGGACTTGCCGGCCGTACCCAAAATGTCCCCAACAAATTTGGAGGAATTCCGGGCATATTTTGGAGACATTCCACGTAGATTTCAAAGATGTCCCAGACATACTTTGGAAATGTTCCAGGCATGTATCTTCAGTTTTGACAATGACCATTGATGATTGGACAATATGATCATTTATCCCATCCATATTTTTTGTATTGTTTTGAATCTAAGTCACCTGACACGGGGACACGGGACACGAAGGACACGGGGATTCAAGTGTCCGACACGAACACGGTGACCCCGGGAATCAGGACACGTAGGACACGTTATATATACATATATTTGTTGATTTTCTGAGCAGCATCGAGAGCCCTTCTCTTCGGAGAATGGGACCACCTGGTCCGGGACCACGGTGAAGACTCAACCCAATGTTGAGTGACCATTCTGTTGAATGGTAGATATCTGGTCTGAGACCATGATATAAACCCAAATCTGCCCTAGGTAGACTCAACCTTGTGTTGAGTAGACATCTGGTCCGGGACCACGATGTAGACCAGTCTGGGACTGGTAGACTCAGCTTAGTTCTGAGTAGCCATTCTCTGGGAGAATGAAGACACTGTAAGCCCTAGACTAGGTCCGAGCATGTGTGTGGCACTTTGAGCCTTGATCTATGGGCTTGGGGTGCTTCTCCAAGGAGTAGCTACCCTTGGTTAAGTTACCCTGGTACCAGATCTAGGTATCACACAGTGTGTGAGATAAAAGCATTAATAACTCTCTTGGTTTATGATGATGTACTTTTGAAATAAAATAAAATAAAAAGGTACCACAGGTAATGACCACAAGGGCACTTAGTAAAAGGCCAAAGTCAAAAGTCAAAGGAAAAAATAAAAGTACTTTTTTTTTTGGTAATAGGGAAAGTGAAATTAGGAAAAGAATAAAAATATTATTATTTTTATCTTTCCTAATTTTGTCCACCTAAAAGGACTTTTTATAGAGGTCAAAGGAAAAAAATAAAAGTACCTTTTTTGGTAAACGTGAAAGTGAAATTAGGAAAATAATAAAAATATTATTATTTTTATTTTTCTTAATTAAAGAAGGACTTCTAATAAAAGTCAAAGGAAAAATAAAAGTACATTTTTTGGTAAAAGAGAAAGTGAAATTAGGGAAAGAATAAAAATATTATTATTTTTATTTTTCTTAATCTTGTCCACTTAGAGGTGAACAAAGGCTATAAAAGAAGATCAAGCCTTCTCATTTGTCACACACACTTTTGCTCTCACAGGAGTGTTAGTTTTTGTACCTAGGCAAAGATGTTCCCTAGGTGACTTTTATTTTTGCCTAAGTCACTTAGAAGAGGGAAAAAGGTGACCCTCACATTAAATGTCATTTAATGAGACTTTATAAACATAAAGTCACTTTTTGATAAATTTAAGTGGGTGAGTAATTTTATTTATGAGAATTAAATAAAAGGGATTTTTACTCTCACTGAATCTCATCCATTGGATTGGATCTTTTTCCACCGTTGGATTAAGATGCCCACTTAAGGTTAAACAAAAAGGCTGAGGGAGGCAAAAAGTCTTTTTTCACTTTTTCATTTTCATGAGAAAGAGGAGCGCACAAAGAAGAGAAGGACGAGAAGGGTTTTCTTCATTTTCAGAGAGAAGATTCATGCACAGAAATCGAGGAGTATAGGGACTTTAATGCTGGCACATAAATCGAGAGGAGAGTACGGCCTTCATTAAATACTGTACGGCTGCATTTATTGGCACAGATTTCGAGGGAGTACGGCCTGTTATTTTGCTGTACGGTTGCATTTATTACAGCACAGTTTTCGAGGGTACAAACAGCATTTATTTGGCACAGATTTCGAGGGAGTACGGCATGCATTAAATTGCTGGCACGCAAATCGAGACAGAGTACTGCTGCTTTAAACTGCTGGTACGAAAATCAAGACAGTGTACGGTCTGCATTAAATAGGCACAGAAATCGAGGGTGTACGGCTGCTGTTTTGCTGGGCACAAGTTTCCAGATTTTGAGATAAAATCTGTGGTGGAGATAAGTAGTATTTTCACTGTATTTCTGTCCTGTATTTTGCTGAAGAAAATAATAAATCTCTCTCCTCTCTCTGACTGGCTTTCCCCATGGGGGTTTTTCCGGGGCTTATTTGGCCAAAAATCTCTGAGTCAAATTTTTTATTGTGTGACTGTCCAAATGTGTTTTTTCAGCCTGTTAGTGAAGTTTTATTGTGTGTTTAAATTGTTCAGAAAATTTCATAGGTAACTTACAGCCTATGCAAAACCGGCTGTAAGTGAAAATCACGAAATGTGCATTTAAACCAGCATGCAGTGAAACCCAGAATTTTCTACAAGGAGAAGAAGACTATCTTATGTTCAAACCCTCAGCTAGGGTTTTATCAACAAAGTCCATCTTCAGCATTTTTGCACAGCTACCTTCAGCATTCCATTTTTTTGGCAATTTTCAGCACGCTGATATTTTTGGGCAGTTTTCAACACGCTGATATTTTTGGGCAGTTTTCAGCGGTCTGATATTTTCAGGCAGTTTTCAGCAGTCTGATATTTTTGGGCAGTTTTCAGCACACTGATATTTTTGGGCAGTTTCCAACAGTCTGATATTTTCAGGCAGTTTTTAGCAGTCTGATATTTTCGAGCAGTTTTCAGCACGTTGATATTTTTGGGCAGTTTTCAGCAGTCTGATATTTTCAGGCAGTTTTCAGCAGTCTGATATTTTCAGGCAGTTTTCAGCACGCTGATATTTTTGGGCAGTTTTCAGACAGGCTGATATTTTCAGGCAGTTTTCAGCAGTCTGATATTTTCAAGCAGGAGAGAGAAAATCTCAGTTTTTCTGAGAAAGCCCTAAATTGATAATTTTCTGTAATTCTGGAAATTGTGGGTAAAATTATTAGTTTAAGTTTTACTAATGAATTTTACAGTTACTGTGGTCAAAATCCAGATCTGGATTTGAGGAACGTTTTTGAATAATTTCTTAAGCCATCTCATTTACAAGATGAGCTATTAATGCTTTTGGGGTTTTTGTCCTTTGAAGGTTTCCCCAATGAAAAATATTGTGTCCATGTGTGCTAATGTGCTGAATGTGTTTCTACTACACTGCTGATCTATTTATGTTTATCTGCAAATTTTTAAAGTTTATGCTAATGCTGAAAATTCAACAATATTTAAATAATATTATATATATTAAAATTTTAAAATATAGACATATAGCTCCAAAGTTTTACAATTATTCAATATAAATCAGAATCAAGCCTTCAAATCTTCTTCACCTACAAAAAAAACCTCTCTTTGACCTCTCCCAACATTTGCAAATGACAAAATATAAGTGAAAATTCATTTTTAAAGAGTGCCCAGCCAACTCTTTTTCGGTTTGGGTGTCATGTTTGTGGGACACGTAGTGACAGTCACAAGACACGAGTGTCTGAACACAGGACACGCTGCAGAGAGGTGTCGGACATGCTCTGTCAGCGTGTCCGTGTCCAACACACGGACATGGGACATGTAGCCCAAAACTAGCGTGTCCAGTTTCTTAGTTTTGAATCTATACAAGTTGCAGTTGAAAATATGGATTGTGTATTGTGGATTTTAATTTGGGTTTCTGATGATTTAACTATTGTCTTTTCAACAAAATCATTACAAGCAGAAGAGCCTCCATGTCTACAAACTAAGAAATGCAACAACTCAAAGGTCTGATCCTTCTGGGTATTGCTCTTCTTCTTCTCATTCTTAGGGTCATCTTAGCTTTTACATATCATACACAGGTGTCTAGGTTATTCAAGTCCAACTCTTTCCCTATCCAACCTCAAGCACTGTGAAAACAATTGGATAGTAAAGACTTAGATTGAGTGCTAAACATTTGAATGAATTTCTATTCAATATCCTTCTTGATCTAAAATATGAATCTAATCTCTTTACAAAATGTAAGCATGTATATCCCAAAGTGTTTTACCTGTTCAGAAGGGAATGCCTTTTAATCCAATCATCATAAACAAGAAATATAAGGAAGAAAATTTGTTATAGAGATCAGCATTCTTCTCATAGAGGCTTCATGGACCTTAATACAGACTTAAAATAGTTAAACTTAAGTTTCCTAAAGCTAAGCTGCATTTTTCTCATGTTCAAGCAATAATGGAACATCACTCAGCCCTTTTCTTATTTGCCTGAGTTTTACTCGTCCCCCCATCCCCGTTGTTCCCCCATTCCCCAAACCAGTGCAACATCGCTAAGATGTAGTGGACCATATCATTTAACTGCTGCCCTACTAGAGTTTCTCAATTGCAATAGTAAGAGACAATAAACATTCAACTGTTTACTGAATTTGATTTACAACATTGTAAATTTGGAATCTCTTTTAACATATAACAAATATATGGGACTATAGAAGGGGAAAACAAAATTGCCAAAACATATTCTAAGGACGATATACATAGAGATGAACACAACAGCCATCAAAAGACATGAATCCCTTACCACTGGACAAAAACAACAGTGGGCTTGTTTGTTACGAAGACAGACTTATCCAGACTCCTTCCCTACTGGTCCTGCCATTAATCTTAGCCTTTCCTCAGCATTATGGCTACTTGTCTTCTGCTTCTCTTCTAATAAAAGTGAATGCAAATCACTGCCATTAGCCAGACTGTTAAATTCAACTGACTTGGATGGCAAGGAAGGGTAACGCCTTTGGCATAGTGTCATAAGCCGCTTTATTGATTGCAAATATTTTCTAGTAGTTTCATCATTCATGACATGAGCCACACTATTTGTATAGATTTTTTCTCGAGCCGAACGTTCATGAATACCAACCATAGTAACACCAATAGGCCAAGGTGCGTTTCCAATGGCCATCTTGATATATTGGTCCATTGCAGCTAAATAATCCCTCTTCATGCAGCATTCAACAACAACCAACAAACCCTGGCGAATGTCATCTGGTAGGGACTGCAAGCCAAGCAATGTATGATTCAGAGTATAATAAATAGCAGAACCTTAGGAACAAGATAACCAAAAATGTTGATCAGAAGACTAAATATCTTAACCAAGACAGAATCAACCACAAAAGGAAACACATAAACTATGGATTCCTGAAATAATAAACATGTGCATCAACTTTCTGTTTTGAACTCAGCCAATAAAATATAGTATTAATATTACTACAGATTGCTCAAACAATACTATAAGCACAAACTCGAAAATTTCAATACAAAACCAGCATTTCTTGTTGCCCAATGTTGTGGGAGTTGTTGGAACTTAAAATTGAATGGAAAAAAATTTCAGCTCTTCCAAACATGCAGCTATGGCTATGGTCTCAATATCTCAACTGGAATTTAGCAATGAAAAGTTATTTTAATTTTGACCCAGCTCAGGAAACATGCAGTGCAAAACAGCAATAAAATTGCTTCACAAAATTTAACAATTTAGCAACAAAATCAGTAAAATTAAATTGCTTCACTGCAGTCCAGTATGAATTCTTAAAGTTCTGTTGCCAACATTGCCTACTGAATTAAAGAAAAATGCAATAATTTCCATTTTGCACATGAATCTAATATGTAGAAAATTCTGGGTTTCACTGCATGCTGGTTTAAATGCACATTTCGTGGTTTTCACTTACAGCCGGTTTTGCATAGGCTGTAAGTTACTTATGAAATTTTCTGAACAATTTAAACACACAATAAAACTTCACTAGCAGGCTGAAAAACACATTTGGACAGTCACACAATAAAAATTTGACTCAGAGATTTTTGGCCAAATAAGCCCTGGAAAAACCCCCACGGGGAAAACCAGTCAGAGAGAGAGAGCGATCTTTATTTCTTCAGCAAAATATCAGACAGAAAATACAGTACAAATTCTACTTATCTCCAAAACCATCTAGCAGCCTCGATTTCTGTGCATGAACAGCAGCCTGCTGTTTTCGTTTTCTGTGCCGAACTGACCCAGAAAAATCAGTCAAGACCGTACTGTACGGCCTGCTTTAAATGCAGCCGTACGATCTTGAAACTCGTGCCTGAAATAAATGCTCCTGTCTTGGGATTTCCTCGATTTCTGTGCTGAAGATCAACCTCAAAAACTGTGCAGTCCGTACCACGATTTCTGTGCATTAAATGCAAACCGTACAGTGCATTAAATGCAGACTGTACTCCTCGATTCCTGTGCAGCCGTACCAGCAATAAATGAAGGTAGTACACCTCGATTTCTGTGCATTGAATGCTCCTCGATTTCTGTGAGATCTCTCTTCTGGAAAATCGTGCCCTTGCTCTCAGTCTCGACCTCCTTGCTCAACTCTCTCTTCTTCTCATAAAAATGAAAAGTCTATTGTCCTTTTGCCTCCCTCACCCTTTTTGTTTGACCTAAGTGAGTTTCTAATCCAACGGTGGAAAAGAGATCTAATCCAATGGATGAGAATCAATGAGAGTAAAAATCCCTTTTATTTAATTCACATAAATAAATAAAAATTACTCACTCACTTAAATTTATCAAAAAGTGACTTTATGTTTATAAAGTCTCATTAAGTGACATTTAATGTGAGGGTCACCTTTTTCCCTCTTAAAGTTGTTGAAAAACTAAGTTTTACTGCTTGCTGGTTTAAATGAACAATTTGTGTTTTTCACTTCAGCCGGTTTTTTTTTTTAACAAAAACGGTTATATTAAAATGAAAGGATCAGTAGAAAGGTACTGAACGAGATTACAGAAATCCACATTTCCCCATCCATAATCCGAGGCCAGATTATGGAGGGATTTCCCTACTTATTATCGAATTGACATTGAGATCAAAACACCCTAAATCTATGAATTTATTCGCTGCTCTATCAGCCCTTATATTGAGCTCCCTGAGAACATGAAAGAATTCAATTTTCCTGAACCTTTTGGCCATATATCTAATTCTTTGTATCAGCCTTTCCATCCGCTCACTTTTAGCTCTTCTTCCCCCTCTCATTGCTTGGATAAGCAGTCTTGAGTCTCCGATAACCGCAACATCCGCTGCTCCAACTTGTTGGACCTGCTTAAGGCCTTGCCAAAGCCCATAAGCTTCTGCCATATTGTTAGATTCATGACCAATACTCCAAGAGTATTCGATTGCAGCTTTCCCATTGGAATTTAAGACAACTCCACCTCCTCCCGCTTTTCCCGGATTTCCTTTTGAAGCTCCATCAAAAAATAGTTTGAAAATCTTCCGTTCTCTTAACCAATTCTCGAATTGAGATTTGTCCAGTCGAATTTCCCAATCCTCCAATTTATTAATAGCTATACTTTTAAATTCCTGGATATTAAGGCTTAGCATCCAACTCTTTTCTTTGAGTGTCAATTCGGCTTTATTGGCTGGAAACTTGTTACTACTTATCACTTCCCCAAATAGAGCCTTGATTTTCGCATTTACCTTCCACGCTGGTTGAGGATTGTTCTGGAAAATTCTCTTATTTCTTTCAATCCAGATACACCAGCAGACTATTTTAGGCAGTTTTAGCCAACCGGCTCTAACACCATTCTTCATAGCCAGCTCTCCCTTATACAATTTTTCCCAGTTGATGAAGAAATCCTGACTCCTTCCATTCCATTGGAGCCCCTCTCCCCCAATCTGCATTATTTCCTGCGTTGCTTCTTTCCAGATTACTATGGAGTATGGGCATTTGAAAAAAAGGTGAGAAATGGTTTCTGAATTTACAGCGCAGAGGGGGCAGCGGAATGGGCCTGCTATCCCCCTTTTCTCCAGATTTTCTCCAGTTAACAACCTTTGATGAATTAATGTCCAAATAAACACATCAATTTTGGGCAACGTTCTGTTGTTCCAATTATTATTCCAGATCGCTGGATTCTCAGGCACGTTGAAGTTTGCAGCTAGCTCCCTGTACCCTTCGGCATTCACTTCAGCCGGTTTTGCATAGGCTTGAAGCTACTTAAAAAATTTGCCGAACAATTTTAAACACACAGTAAAATCAAATACTAACAGGTTGAAACAAATAAACATGCACACCATAAATTTGACTCAGAGATTTTTGGCTAATCAGCCCTGGAAAAACCCCCACGGAGAAAACCAGTCAGAGAGAGGAGAGATTTTTATTATTCTTCAGCAAAGTACAGGACAGAAAATGGTGAAAAATACAACTTATCTCCACCGGCAAACTTTATCTCAGAGTCTGGAAATTAGTGCTCAGCAAACCAGTTGTACACCCTTCTTCTTTTCTGTGCCAAATTAAATGCAAATGTACAGCAGCAACAGGCCGTACATCTCCTTGGAATTCGTGCCAATAAAAGCAGTCCGTACAGCAGCAGACTGGTCGTACCCTTCCTCGAAATCTGTGCAATTAATTAGCAGCCCGTACAGGAAGAAACTCAGCCGTACTCTTCCTCGATATTTGTGCAAATATTAAATGCACCGTACAGCAGGAAAAAACCAGGCCGTACACCCCTCGAAATCTGTGCAAAATTTAATGCACCGTACAGCATAAAACCCAAGCCGTACTCCCTCGATATTTGTGCCAATAAATGATGCAGCCGTACAGCAGAAAACAAACTCAGGCCGTACCCTTCTCAGGTTCTGTGCATACAAATAATAAATGCAGTCTCGACCTCCTTGCTCACCAAAATCACTTCAGTAAACAATCTGGAAAATCGTGCCCTCCTCAAGCAAACTCGACCCCCTTGCTCAGCTCTCTCTCTTCTCCTGAAAACATGAAAAGTGAATGCCCTTTTTTGCCTCCCTCAGCCTTTTTGTTTAACCTAAGTGGGCATCTTAATCCAACGGTGGAAAAAGAATCAATCCAATGGATGAGATTGAGTGTGAGTAAAAATCCCTTTTATTTAATTCTCATAAATAAAATTACTCACCCACTTAAATTTATCAAAAAGTGACTTTATTGTTATAAAGTCTCATTAAGTGACATTTAATGTGAGGGTCACCTTTTTCCCTCTTTAAGTGACTTAGGCAAAATAAAGTCACCTAGGGAACATCTGCCTAGGTACAAAAACTAACACTCCCTCTTACCAAGGAAGGTGTTCCGTACCACTCCCAACTTATCTCTGAAGAAGACAAACTTTCCCCTCCCCAAAGACTTTGTCAAGATATCTGCAACCTGCTCATCAGTGGATACATACTGAAGCTCAACTGCCCCTCTCTGAACGTAGTTTCGAATGAAATGGTATCTGATCTCTATGTGCTTTGACCTGTCATGGAACACTGGATTCTCAGAGAGCTGAATGCAACTCTAATTGTCACAGTAGATCACGGTAGGCCTAAGCTCCTGATCAAACAAATCTACCAAAAGCTTGCGAAGCCACAGTGCTTCACAAGTAGCCTGACTGGTTGCCATATACTTAGCCTCAGCAGAACTCAATGCAACGGACCTCTGTTTCCGACTGAACCACGACACTGCTGCCGAGCCCAAACTGAAACAACAACCGGAAGTGCTCTTCCGATCCCGCACGCAACCTGCCCAGTCTGAATTTGTAAACCCAACCAAGCCAACTCCATCCGAACCCCTGTAGTCCAGACCATAGTCCACTGTCCCTGCAAGATACCTCAATATGTGCTTTGCGGCTGTCCAGTGCACACTCCTAGGCTCAACCATGAACTGGCTAAGAGTGTTCACCGCAAAACACAAGTCTGGCCTGTTGTTGACCAGATACATCAACGACCCAATAAGCTGACGATATATAGTGGGATCCACCAACTTGCCCTCGGAAGCATGAAGTTGCTTCCAGTTGGTGATCATAGGTGTGCACATCGGCCTGCAGTCCTCCATCTGAAATCTCCTCAGAATATCAGCTGCATACTTCCCCTGTCCAAGGAAAATATGCCCAGGCTCCTGCCATACCTCCATCCCCAAATAATAGTGCATCAGTCCAATATCAGTCATCTCATACTCCGATGCTAGATCTATCTTGCAATGTGCAATGAGATGCTCAGCACCTGTGATAAAAAGATCATCAACATACAACAGAAGAATGAGCGGGTCTCCCCCAACCACAATGAAGTAAAGGTTGGGATCAGCCTCACTCTTCTGAAATCCCATCAATGTCAGATAAACATCAATCCTGGAGTACCAAGCTCTGGGAGCTTGCTTTAGTCCGTACAAGGCTTTCTTCAGCCTGCACACATGAGAATCTCTCCCATGGATCTCGAATCCCTGTGGCTGCTCTAAGTAAACCTCCTCCTGCAGAAGACCATTGAGAAATGCGGTCTTCACATCCATCTGGTGGATCTTCCAACCCATCTCTGCTGCTATAGATATCACTGCCCTGATAGAGGAATAACAAGCAACTGGAGCAAAAGTCTCATCATAGTCAACTCCCTCAACCTGTGAGAACCCCCGCGCCACAAACCGAGCCTTGTACTTCTCAACACTGCCATCCGCAACATGCTTTACCTTGTAAAGCCATCTGGAAGTCACAACTGACTTCCCCTCCAGTCTCGGTACTATCTCCCAAGCATCATTCTTCATGATGGAATGGTACTCTTCCATCATGGCATCTCTCCATACCAGATGCTGGGAAGCCTCCTCAAATGTGGATGGCTCAAAGTCACGAAGGCATGCAACAAGAGCCATATCATCCCTGTCCGGCACCACACCAAGCCTTTCTGACTCCACTACTGATCTGATCCTCTCCTGGGGCCTACCAAATGCCTCTGCTTCCTTCAAGGTCTCCCGAAGCCACTTAGGCTTCCTCTTCCTTGAAGGCTGCTCCTCCTCATCTGATGAAGTCCCTGTACCTGAAGGTCCAACACCCCGAGGACCAGTAACGGATGAACCTGTGCCTGTCGATCCTGTAATCTGAGGACTCAAACCTGTACCTGTCCCCACAATCGACCTGTTCTTCCTTTCTGCCACTCCATTCTACTCAGGAGTATAAGGAACCGTCAGCTGTCTCTGAATGCCCTCCTGATTGCAGAATGCATCGAACTCCTTGAAGGTATACTCACCCCCATTGTCCGATCTCAAGATCCGGATCTGTCTCCCTGTCTGCTTCTCCACAAGGGCTTTGAACCCTTGGAAGACTCTCAACACAAGCTCAGACTTCTTGCTCCTCAAGAAGTAGATCCAGGTCTTCCTGGAGTAGTCATCTATAAAGCTGATATAGTACTCAAAGCCTGTCAAAGACCGTGATGACATGGGACCGCATATATCAGTATGGATAAGATCAAGCACCCCGGCAGCTCTCGTGTCACTGCTCGGAAAAGCAGTCTTGGTGTACTTTCCCAAAGCACACCCCCTGCACACATCCCCCTGCTCAGTGCTGAACTCTGGTAAACCTGTAACCATACTCCTCAACAATCTAAGAGCTGGGTGATGAAGGTGGGCCATCCTCCGATGCCAGAGCTCACAAAGCTCACTACTGCTGCTATGTGCTAAGGCACACTGTGGCTGAAACAATAGCTTGTACAGCTTTCCACACCTAACTCCAATATCCATGGCACTGGACATGCCTGTGACCTTGGGATACACCTGTACTCTCCCATCTGAAAAGCACACCCCAAGACCCTTGTCCTCAATAGTGGAAACTGATACAAGGTTCTTTTTCAGCCCAGGGACATACAACACATCCCGCAGAGTCATGGGACTCATAGACTCCCTCTAAAATGTGATGGTCCCCCGACCAACAGCTCTCACAACGGTGTTGTCTCCAAGGACAACCTCCACATCTCTACCTGTGTCAGATAACTCTGAGAACACCTCTCGAGCTCCAGTCATGTGGCTCGAGGCTCCACTGTCAATGTACCAAGTAGACGAGGTGGATGGACCCCCCTGATGTCCTGCCAACAAAGAATGTTCACTGTCTATATCCATATCTATGCTGGTGGCTAAAGAGACTCTCTCTCTCTCCATCTTTCCAGCATAAAGGGAAAACTCCCTCTGAAATGCAACACTAAACTCATCAACCTCTGCTGAGGCTGCAGTCTGCTGTCCCTGTCCCTTCTTCTTCTTCTTGCTTGGACACTGTGAGGCATAGTGCCCAAACGCCTGACAAGCATAGCACTTGATTTTACTCAAGTCCTTCTTCTGCCCACTTTGCTGCTGCTGTTTGGCCCCACCCTTCTTGGGACCCTTCTTCTTCTTACCCTTGGCTGCCAACGCCACATCCTCATCATCAGCCCCTCTCTGAGAAGTACTTCCCTGTACAAGACCCCTCCTGGTCTCCGCCTGCACAAAGTCATCCCAAAGCCGCTCCCAGTCAGGTAGGTTCTCTCTGCCCACTATAGCTTGCACAAAAGCACCCCAGGACTTTGAAGCCCCATTCACTGCAGTGCGGACAAGCTCTGAAGGGGCAACCTTCTCCCCAACTGCTGCAAGTTCATCCCGAACTGCAGAAATCCTAGTAAGGTAAGCTGTGACTCCCTCACCCCCATTCATCTTTATGCTCTTGAGTTTTTCTCTGAGAACCATTTTCCTGTTCTCATTAGATCTCTCATACAAGCTGGTTAAGGCTGTCCACATCTCATGTGCCCTATCCTTACCTGAAATGTGAGGGATAATGTGGTCTTTAACCGCATCAAGAATAATTCTTCTAGCTCTACAGTCCTGTTTGTTGAAGGCTGAAAGGGCTGCTGCATCAGTAGATGCAGGAATGGTAATAGGATTTGCTGTAGTGTTCCTCACTACATCCGGCCATAGCTCATTCTCTTCAAGTAACAGCAAAATTCTGGCCTTCCACAGCACAAAATTCCCTGTCCCATCCAACCTATCCTCCAATCTAAGTCCTGTAGCCATCTCTTCACCAACCAAAAAAAATGCTGCTCACTGACAGAAGTAAAATAATAAAATTTCTGAGTTCTGGAAATTACTGTGTGTCTGCAAAAATCACTGCTTTCAGCCCCCGTGCTCTGATACCATGTAGAAAATTCTGGGTTTCACTGCATGCTGGTTTAAATGCACATTTCGTGGTTTTCACTTACAGTCGGTTTTGCATAGGCTGTAAGTTATGAAATTTTCTGAACAATTTAAACACACAATAAAACTTCACTAACAGGCTGAAAAACACATTTGGACAGTCACACAATAAAAATTTGACTCAAAGATTTTTGGCCAAATAAGCCCTGGAAAAACCCCCACGGGGAAAACCAGTCAGAGAAAGAGAGAGATCTTTATTTCTTCAGCAAAATATCAGACAGAAAATACAGTACAAATTCTACTTATCTCCAAAACCATCTAGCAGCCTGCTGTTTTCGTTTTCTGTGCCGAACTGACCCAGAAAAATCAGCCAAGACCGTACTATACGGCCTGCTTTAAATGCAGCCATACGATCTTGAAACTCGTGCCTGAAATAAATGCTCCTGTCTTGGGATTTCCTCAATTTCTGTGTTGAAGATCAACCTCAAAAACTGTGCAGTCCGTACCTTGGAAAACTGTGCAATCCGTACCACGATTTCTGTGCATTAAATGCAAACCGTACAGTGCATTAAATGCAGACCATACTCCTCGATTCATGTGCAGCCGTACCAGCAATAAATGAAGGTAGTACACCTCGATTTCTGTGCATTGAATGCTCCTCGATTTCTGTGAGATCTCTCTTCTGGAAAATCGTGCCCTTGCTCTCAGTCTCGACCTCCTTGCTCAGCTCTCTCTTCTTCTCATAAAAATGAAAAATCTATTGTCCTTTTGCCTCCCTCACCCTTTTTGTTTGACCTAAGTGAGTTTCTAATCCAACGGTGGAAAAGAGATCTAATCCAATGGATGAGAATCAATGAGAGTAAAAATCCCTTTTATTTAATACACATAAATAAATAAAAATTACTCACTCACTTAAATTTATCAAAAAGTGACTTTATGTTTATAAAGTCTCATTAAGTGACATTTAATGTGAGGGTCACCTTTTTCCCTCTTAAAGTGACTTAGGCAAAATAAAGTCACCTAGGGAACATCTGCCTAGGTACAAAAACTAACATAATAAATTTCATAAGCTTGACTCAAGCACCTTTTGACAGAAGATATAATCGATCTGGCACAAAATTTTCACTGTGTTAAATTTGCTCACGGTGTAACTTGAAGTGGAATTTAGAAAGGAAAAGTTAATTTAATATAACTTATCTCATGTAACATGCAGTGTAAATAAGCACTAAAATCTAAATTAAATTTAGCATGAAAATCAATAAAATTAAACTGCTGCACTGCAGTCCAGTATGAATTCTTAAAGTTGAGTCATAATAAGTTTTTGCCAACATTGCCTAATAAAGTAAAGTAAAATAGAATTATTTCCATTTTACACATTAATCTATTAAGTTCCATTAAGCTAGACCAAGCACCTTTTGACAGCAGAAATAAGCAATCTGGCATTATTTTCTACTGTTTCAGTTTAAGTTAGGTCACAGTGTAACAAAGAGAAGTTACGGGTGGCAAGTGCAGAGGAAATATAGAGCCCAATGGAAATAAGGAGTTTTCTTAATGCCCAATCGAAATATAGAAGTGAACTACTCATGGGGCATAGGAGTAGCATCGAATAACCAAGCTAAAATATATGTTTTGTTCTTAGGAACAAAACTCCTCAAGATCCATCAGACTAAGAACGTTGTGAATTTTTCGGACCCTCTTTATGTGATAAATAGGGCGAGGAAAAGGAACCCATCGGAGGAACAATGAAATTCAGAACCTTCCAAAGAATTTTATGGAACTCTGACAGTTTGGATGACGTTAAGCTGTATCACATTTGGAGACTAAACAATGGTTTAGCTGATCATCGAGCATACAAAGCAGCTTATCTGGACAAGGGGGTCCTGGGCACAAGTGGGGAACCCCCTGAGAGGTATTGGCTCCCATGGCGTTTATGATGTTAAACATTGTTAAGACCTCATCAAATTTAATCAAACCCACTCAAGGCATTGGAGGAGAGAAACACCAATGTTTCACCAAGTTTCCGCCGCACGGGAGCGTGGGAGCAGGGAAACGCACATTGGGGACGTGTAGAGACACCCCAAAAGTTTGGGGTATTTTGGGAGACAGGGGGGCGAGGGGGGGACAGGGTCTCTAAAATTATAAAAAAAATAATAAAAATATGAACCCCAACGTATAAACTCTTATGTTCCCGAAGAGTTTAGTGTAATGTAATGTAACTGTTATAGCCAAGCATATCATATCAATGTTTGTTTCTTTTTATTTGTTTCTATTTCAATTTATAATGACCATTTAGTGTAAAAGACTAAAATTTAAGATGAACCATTTTTGTTTTTAAGTAAAAAAATTTAAAAATTCAAGGGGCATGGGGGCCTGTGGGAGCCCCCCATTTTCAGGAGGGTGGGAGCCCCCCAATCTGAGAAACTCCTAGACCTACGTTTCCCCGAGTTTTGCAGAAAGGGGGGCGATGGGAAACGTTTCCCATGGAACCTCCCAGCTCCGAGGGCATGGGAAGCGCAGAGGGCGTGCCCCAACCCTAGGACACGTGTCCCTGTGGAACCCTGAGAAACACACATGTCTCCATATGAAATATCCATGGGATTCAAGTCTTTTCAACACAATAACTCTGCGCGAGGGAGCCTTCACACTCCCATGTGCCTTAGGCTCCCTCGCACTTCTCTTTGCAGCTCCCGGCATGTATCTCTTTATGGACAATTTATGCAGGTGCCTTGACAGAGGTGGGACTTTTCTTATTAGGGTTGACATGTTTGTGAATCAATTCTGGAGCAGATTAGATTGAAGCCCTGGCAGATTGACTTCGGTCTTCGGAGGAGACATCTCTAGGTCTTTGGGGTTCAATAGAGGTAAGAGCGTCTGCCTGCATGGTTTGATTTTCTGTATATACAATTTCTTTTGCTATGGGCTTCACTCTTCTTCTCGGGTTGGAGACATTTGGGTGGCCTGGTTGCCTATAGCGGCTGGGATTTCTTTTATCTGAGATTTAATAGCTCCTTTCAAAGGGATCTCTTCGGCTTAATCTGGTTCTGTTCTGAGGTTCCCATAGACTTGGGAAAGTATAAAGGGTTGGGCCCAATTGCTTTGTTTCCTAGAATGGCCAATCCCTCAAACCCGGACTTGAATGGAGAAGAGGGGAATGCATAAATTAAAAGGATATTGAAGAGAATAACTGGACAGTTGGAAGGTATGAGGCAGGCTATCGAGTATCTCAGTATACATATGGAAAAACAGGAGACCAAGCAGGAGGAAATGAAGACTAATCTAAAAGAGCAAGGCTTCAAATATGATAAAATAGCCAGTGACATTGAAATGCACAATAACATCATTCTGGCATTTGCCCATGATTCTCAATCTGATGCTGGTCACCCAATTTTATCCACTGGTTCAGTCAGGGACAAGGCTGTTGATGAAGAAATTATGCAGAAGACTGCTATGGCATTGACTAAGCAGCCGCATCTACAAGCAGACCACGGTCCATATCAAGTTGATCTGTTCATGCCACATGGAAGAAGCCCCCTCTGCGCTTAAATTCGGTTAAATTTGTCATTTGCATGTGGTTTTCACGTGTTTTGTTGCTTGGGCAACATGTAAGACAGTATAGTTACAAGTACAACTTACAGGTTCTGTAGGGAGTACTAAGACATGTTTTGTTTATGTGCCCTGATGAAAAACTAAGTTTGTTTGCTCAGCTCAGTAAAGCAATTCTGATTAAATTTTGAACCTTAATGTATCTTATGGGTGTTTGGGTTTCCATGGCCCTTTTAATACAAATTTACCCATTTCTGTCCAAAAAAAATGTAGCAAGGACAAGTTAATTTTATTTGACCCGTCCTGTGTAAAATGCAGTGTGAAACAGCACTAAAATCCAAATTAAATTTAGCATCAAAACCCATAAAATGAGATCACTGCACTGCAGTCCAGTATGCATTCTTAATGTTAGATATCAGAAAGTTTTCCTACAATGCCAACAATGAGGTGGCGCACGTTGACTCACTGTATGGTAGATGGAATATTAAACAATCCACCATAGCTCCATTCATATTGAAGTTTACTGCACCCTGACTCGTGTACCATGATATTCAAAGGGATAAATCTGGGTGCAAGTTCCAGACAATTCTGGGGTGGCCCCAGACCCACCCTCATGGTGTGGGGGTGAGAACTTTACCGGGTGGGCAATGAAGTTGTAGCATGTGCAACCCTGGGACCTCGCCCTCGGATCAAGACCTACTTTAAGCAAATTCTAGAAATGTGCATTTTCTTTCATTAATAATTTATCTGAGAGCATTGCCCGGCAGGAAGTTGCCACACTAGAACCTATAAATTATATTAAATTTTTAGGAGTTAAAATTGAAAAGAAAAAAACAAACACATCCATGGGAGGCTTGATTGAAGCATCTTCGTAAAAATAAAAAGAGCACGCACATACCCTTTTCCTACAGAACTTGAAGAGGGGTTTGAGATAGCGAGCACACTGCTGAAAAGTTGCAACCATGGACTTCCCCTTTCCAGTTCTCTTCTCGGCCTCCGACCTGTCCTCCAGTTCCTGCTCCCACTCCCTCAAAAGCCTCTTGAAGAACACCAAGATCTTATCCTCATCACAGAGCTCGTCAAAATCACTCTTCAATCGCTTCAAATCCTTATCGATGTCGATCCTTGAAGAAAAACCCCCTTCGCCACCGTGATCGTCGGAACCACCACCGCCGCCGCCTTCACCCCCGTCGTCATTTATCCCCTCGTTATCTTCTTTCTTCTTCTTCCGGTCGAGATTGAGAATTCCTGTCTTCTGGCGTTTCTTCAGCTCCGCCAAGTCCCTCAGGAAATCGTTCCGCTGGCCCTCGGTCATATCGCTGTCGAGTTCCATAATTCCGGCTTTTAACAGAAATTTCAACCTGTCGAGCCTGGCCTCCTCGTCTTCGCCGAATAGGGTTATGGGTTGCTTCAGAAACCGTAGGCGGCGGATCACTTCGACCTTCGGAAGAACCAATTCGTCGATCTTCTGTTCGTCGCCCATTTCTTCCTTCGACTTAGATTTGACGGAGTTCTTGTTTACGGCAGATGACGAGGTTTCGGACTCGGGGCGAGATGGGCCGGAGTCAGGGTTTTTCTGGCCATGCTTTTGCTGGAGTTCATTTTTCTCTTCCACACGAATTCTATCGAGATCTCTCTGCTCGATTTCCGACCGCTTCATGAACTTGCGTCCCCCGAAATCGGAATCCACTCGCTGCCGCTTCCGCTCCAGCTCTTTCTTCAGAAAATCCATTGTCAAATAGACACAGAATTTAATGGCAGGCCTGTGCGACGTATTCAGACCTCCTGCTCCAAGGGAATGAGAAGGAGCATTGCCTTTGTCCTGCCTTGGTCGATTGTCATTGGCTATTGACTATGTTTCTGTTTCAGATGTCATTCATGATTCCCGTTCTTCATTTTTTCATTTTAGGTGGTTATAAGTTGTAAATCCAAATCTTATTTTAAATCTAAACTTTGACACTAAAACATGAGTTGAAAAATCATTAATCTCACAAACAAATATGTATATATATACATATTTAACAAATTATATATATATACACAAATACATATTTTTAACAAATTATATAATTGAGATTTTATATATATATTCTTTAAATATACTTAAAGTTTAGCTTAATGTTTGGCATTAAGAAGACTTCTACCCAATTTCATGGATTGATCCATTTCCACGGGACCTTTTTTCTTAATTATGAATTGACTATAAGACTTCATTCTTAATTATGATATGAGAAAATGGGGATTGATCAATTTTTATGGGACTTTTTTTTTAATTAGTATAGATCCATTTTAAACTTGGATCTATCAAGCACCGAGAGGGACCCATATTCTTGAGATGTACATTTTTATACCATTTGGACCACTCTCGTACTTGAGATGTACATTTTTATACCATTTGGACCTCTTTGGGTACTTGATAGATTTGGGTTTAAAATGGATCTATAGTGGTTTTTGTTTTTTGTGTTTTTAAGTCCATATGTAATTTATATTTTTCATTTTATTTTATTTTATTTTATTTTTTAATATATTTTTTTTCGTCGGCTAACATAACGTGACAGAATCTCCCCGTACTAGTTGGAGAGCACCTCGTTTCTCTCGATGCAATTATGATATGAGAAAATAGAGATGAACCAACTTAATTTCTTGATACATGTTGGATTTAATTTTATAGAGTGGTTGTTGAGTTATTAAACACTATATAAGAAAGACTTCAAATACACTTTTCCTTCTTTGTCATTTCTCTAACACTCAATACCAGTCCTTACATAACTCATGCATTTGTGCTTTCCTAGAAGGTGTCACCAATGTATATATGCATGAGTTCACTTTAAAAAACATAAGCTCCAAAGCCAAGTTGTGTGACTTCTTGTTGTAAACATTTTGATCCGTTGAATTTTGCAAGGCTTTAGTTGCATCTCAACTATGCTACACCAAATCTTAGCATTAATGTTACAATAGATTGTGGACAACTAAGAGCCTTATAGACCAAATGCAATGTTACAGAGTCGTTATGTGCTTTCTACAATGTTACATCAGAATGCATGTTGAGTTCCTTGTGAGTAACTCTCATAGTAATCATTTGGATCCAATGTGTAGTTCCTTTCATAGTCACGCTTATAGCTTGAAAAAATATCCCCTTCGTTGTTTGAGGTATGCAAACCTTCCACAAGTTTAGATGTTGAGAATGAGGAGGGGCTATGATAAACGCCACTTAGTGTCTTCAATGAAGGAGGTTTATCAACATTCATGCATATCTCACCTAAACCACTATGCAAACTCTCAAATTTGTGTTGTATTAATGGTGTCCCTATCTCTAAGGTTTTGTTTATAATTGTCCATTAAAACTTCCATTCTAGATCTACAATGTGGTGAGCCATGGTGAGATTTTAGTAGCAGTGACCTAGTATGCAAATCCAAAGCTCATGTTGGCGCATTTGAGATCTTGGCATTTATGGCCTATATGTTGTACAATGCCTCATAACATGCATCTTCAATTAGCATTTGGCTCTTGTTATTACTCCCTCCCTTGACTTACATTTGATGAACATAGTGGAAGATAATCCATCATGCGGTTTCACAATCATATTATTTATAGGATTAATGATCATGTTCATATGTAGCTCTTTTCGATGGCCCTATATTTAGGGATTCTGTTGTTTCTTCCATGGTATCAATTTGTTCTTGTTGAATTAAGTGTATGAGGTGTATCGGACTTGGGTGAATGGCGTAGTGTCATCTTCCCTGAGAACCCCCATGGATAGTGGTTTCTTTGCGAGCAAGATCATTTTCCTTCCACTACATTTCCCTAACCATGATGTTGGATAAATTGGTCCAACGACTTAAAGATGAAGGTTAGTTTCTTGTATGGGGTGGATTAATATCCAATGCACCTTCAACAATATCATTCTTGTTATTGAATTGACCTTTTGGGTTTTCTCAATCATAAGATGAGAATCCCCTTAAGGATCATAAATTTGGCACCCATACTAAGTGTTGTTTTTAACCCCATGTGCCATGGCAATATCTTAGCCTCGTTATTGGTGGATATGTTGATATTTTGTGTATATTACATCATTTGATGATCACTATCATCTTTTAGGTGTCTCTTATCCTTGCAAAACGAACATTCCCTCTCAAGGTGCCATCAAAGTTCAACTTGACAAAGATATGCTCCAAATGTTCCCATGGGATTGTCAAGAAAACCCCTTATACAAGCTTGCCCAAAGTTCAAGACTTTCCCAAACTTCTTATTTCCAAAATTGATGATCATGTTCATGTGTAGCTTTATTCGATGGCCTTTGATATGGGGATTCCAATGTTTCTTCCACAATATCGATTTCCTCTTGTCGAATCAACTATATGAGGTGTGGGGGACCGACTTGGGGTGAATGTTTTAATGCCATATTCTTAAGAACACCCATAGAAAATGGTTTCCTTGCAAACAAGGTCATCTCCCACTACATTTCCTAATCATGATGTTGGATAATTGGTCCAATGACTTAAGATAATGGTTTATTTCTTATAGGGGGTGGATTAGTCTCTAATGCACTTTCAATAGTGTTATTCTTATTATTGAGTTGACCTTTTGAATTTTCTCAATCATAAGATGAGAATCCCCTTCAAGTATTGTAGATTTGACACCCATACCAAGAGTCGTTTTTAAGCCCATGTATCTAGCTAGTATCTTGGCATCATTATGGGTGGAAATGTTGATATTTTGTGTATAGTACATCATTCAACGGTCATTATCATCTTCTGTGTGCCTCTTATCCTTGCAAAACCTAGGTTCCCTTTCGAGTTTCCTTCAAGGTTCAACTTGATGAAAGAATGGTACATACATTCCCATGGGCTTCTTAGGAAAACTTCTTATACACACTAATCCAAAGTTTAAGAAATGGAATTGATACTTATCCCATATAAAATTTGCCTTAATTAATCATATTGCATGCCTCATAGATCTTTCAGTTTCTAGATCTTGGATAAATTTTTCTCTCGAATGCAAGTGAGCAAGCTAAACATACCTAGGAGTGTCATTTTATTCCTTTCCAACTAGATTAACCAAGTGACAAACCACATAACTAGGGCCCACAACCTCTTGTGGAACTATGAGATAAAATTTCCTTGTGGCCATAAAGAGATGAGGGTTGGAATTGCCTATCAGAAAGGGGTTTCCATTGTTGCACCCTTTAAAACCCACTCCCATAAAAGTTGTACGAAAGGGTATATTGAAAAAATGATCCATAGTCTTTGAATCCTTGAAACATATGAGGCATTGTGATGGACCAACCTTCTTTTATGAATGTTGTCCCGTGCAAAATTGTGTTTTTGCACTAGTTGCAAGTGAAATAACGAGATTTTTATTCTATTATCCAAGTTCCAAACCTTAGTCCAAGTATGATCCAAAGTTGGACTAGATGAATATTTTCTATGAAGTATGAATATGCTTGAATCATAGTGAAATATCTTAGGCCTTTCTTTCCCTGACAAATCTATTATTTTTGTACATATAAGGGATTTGCTGTTTTTATAGCTCTTGCTAGAGTTAGACTTCTTGAAGTCTAATTGGTCATGATTTGGATGCTTCCAAATGTGGAAATTTGTGCATTTAGGTTGGCTACATTATTCTAAGAATTGAGGAAGCCCATTCTTTCTGAGTTCATGATTTTGCATGTGATTTCCGTGGGGCTCAATTCAATTCATGGTTAGGGGTAGCGAGTTCCATGAATTAGCGAATGGAAAGTGGTCATACCAACTCAAGTCTCATAAAAACTATTTTGGGTGATGAGCTCGAGTCCTTTTTTTTGGGTAGTGTTCCATATGTGAGATCACATTTGGAAAATGTTAGATTAGAGGGCGATCATACATCCAAAGTATATAGGGGTTTGCATGACTCTTGCTATTTAAATTTGTTTATGGTTTTGGTGTGACATTCACCTACCTTGCAACTTCATAATGAACCTATGATAGTAAGGCACACTACTAATGTGACATGCACTATGTAATTATGCCACATTATCGTTTGAAGTTATTATTCTTAGTGCACTATACAAGGTAAGGGAGCACAACTTGTGACTATGGTCGAATGGTGTATGTAATTTTATCCTATCAAGTTGAACTAATGCATCATACAATTAGTTATCAAGTTTAACTAATGCATCATATAATTAGTTATTAAGTTAAACTGATGCATCATATAATTAGTTAAAAACACAAAGCACACCAGTGTGCCAATCTTCTTTAAATTAATGCATATACACCATTTCCTTCGATGAGGAACATGGTGCATTAGTTTATCTTGATACAAATACATAATTAAAATACTTCATATTTTGAAGTCACTCACTATAAATAAATTAAAGTTTACTAGTAAAATAAATAATTAATTGATAGCGCATTCTAACAAGTTTGTTATGCTAATAAAGGCCCTTTGTTACCTTTCTTTGGAATAGTGAGAGGGCCCTTTGTTACTATAAAGATTCCTAACCCCAGTTTAAAATAAGAAGAGAACTTGTACCATTTAAGGTTTAAGATATGGTAGTGATAAGGCATTCTTTACAAGGCTTTACAAGGCCATACAAGGTTGTTAGGGGATATCCATGCATTGATGGTTTTGCATGTGAGTAGATTTATGATGTCAATATAGTCTTCTATGCCTTGGGTCTTGTCCTCAATTATATATGGTGCATATATTGCTTTTTTCTCCATCATCTTGACTCGATCATCTAGTATTACACTTTGTATAGGTGGAGCTTAATTTTTTTTAAATGTTTTGTTATGCTTTGGACTTATGTCAATTTATTATTCTTTTTTTCCAGGAAAATAAATGTGATTGTATTCTATATAGAGGTGAATATGCAAACAAAGAGATATGTCCAAAATGTGGGCATGACAAGTACCAAGAATCGAAAAAAAAGACTAACGCACATGGTTCTCCCCATAAGATATTGAGGCACATGTCTATAATCCCAATGATTCGCAATGAAGTGAAGAAGGAGTTATGTGAATTCCAACAGATTCAATAGCCATGAAACATATAGAAGATACATCGTGTGTTAAAGTTTATTAACCACACCATCCATTATAGTGTGATTTTTTCCATTTCGTGTTATAGTCGTGTGCCATATACATTGAAAAGCACCGACCAACTTCGTGTTGAGATTGTAACCTAGTGCATTGGTGCGTTGTGTACATGTACTCACCCCATAAACTCGGTGTATGAACTTCAATGCACCTATGTTTAATGTGCGCACTATCACTATACTTTAAGAGTTTTTTAAATTTCAGCGATGTGCTTGCTAAAATACAGTGCACCGACCATACGGTGCAGTTCTTTTAAGAAACTCCACTAAAGAAGCATTTGAGTTTTTTTTTCTAACGAGAAAACTAGTGCGTTGTGGAATGGAATTGCACCATATATGGTGCTTAAGGGTGCGTATAGTGCAGTGTGAATGCCCATGGGTTGAATATTTAAACGGTATCAATGCCTTGGATACATGTTAGCGCATTGTAATGTTGGTGTAGACATTTTAAGGTGCCACACCGATGAGTATTGGTGTGTATAGTGCACAGTTATCACCTATGGATTGAAAACTTAAACTGTATGGGTGCCCCTCATACATGTTAGTGCACCATGATTCAGTACGTACTTTTTAATGTACCACACCAATACAAGCATAACATTTTTTTCAAAAAAGTTTGGTTTATGTTTATGGTGTGTTATGATACCATAGTGGGTTCTTGGGACACTAAATTCATGAATGCACCAGAATGATGCTCCCTATAAATTTACAAGGAGCACCATTCTGGTGCGAGCTAAACTGCTCGGCTCGCACTGTGCAATTTTTTTTAATTATTAATGAGAAAAAAAGGCAAATTTTAAATTTTAATCCACCCAAAAATTAAACTATGTACTAACAAAAGTCGAGGAGGCATTGTGATGTAATTGAAATTTGAAAATTTTCCCATTGTTTGGAAAAATTCAAACTATGGGGATGTATGGCACTGGTACTGCAAGGCTCAAAAGCATTGTTGTGTGGTAAAAATGAATTTTTCATTTGGTAATTTTTTTCATAAAACCATGTTTCAATGAGCCTGAAATTATAATGCACCAGCGTGGTTATTTATACATAACACATCGGTAATAAAAATAAAATAAAAAATATAAACCATTGTTTTAAATTTGTGTTTTAACCCTAAAGCGGTGTGTATAAACATATATCGAACCGATGTAATTTATATTATAAATTGCACTAGTAATGGATATTAAAAATATAAAAGTAGCAATCCGATATTCTAGAATTTTACCCTATTTCAGTGATTTCATTGGCGTAGCATAGTGGTACATTTGTTTCACTTAAGTGCACCGCATGTTTATTCTTTTATTAAATACTAGAGATGTGCGACAATATTTATGGCATCTCAGTGCAAGTCTTATCTAAACACACCGAACATTTCTATTGACGTAATGCATCGGTTTTGATTTTTTTTGGACACAGTTCAACATGGTTTATGGCTTCCTAGTGTGTCTTTGTTGGAAATGCATCGATGTGTTCTGGTTAAAGTAAGCGCACCGAATAAAAACTCCACTAAAACCTCTATTCGCTAGTGATCTCCATTATAAACATATATTTATACTCTTTTGAGAGGAGCATCTGTTATAGCCTCCACTAAAGGACCTTTTCCTTATAGTGTCTAGAAGGATTTCCCTAATAGAAGGCCTTCTATTTCAGTCTTGGATGTGAACCTGAGATCCACTCTTCCCGCTAGTGGCCACATACAAGGAAGATCTAGTAACTTGTGGAGAAATTACCCCCACATTGTGCCACAAGTTCAACCCTATATCTCTTATTCTGACTTATTTGTCGAAGGATTGACTTTTCATTCTTGGCCAATGACCTGTACGATTATTCTATGGGTTGGGTTCTATAAGGAGGGAGATCACATAGAATGATATTACTTAGAAGATTGGAACAACATACTTTCTTATGAAAAATACAAGGGAGAAAACAAGAGTTCAAGGATGACGCTAATTGAAGAGTGCCAGGATTATTTGTTTTTGACACACTTGGGCTTGAGTCTATTAAATTGAGACTGTGCAATTTTGGCTTATGTGATATTGCAGTATTGGTTTCTTTGAATAAGGTTGACAAGTTATATGGTTGAAAGAATCGTCTAAATGCTTCAATAAGGATGGCCATGAAGAAACAATCCAAATATGTTCAAAATGAATTTGAACATCGGATTATTACTGAGCTCAAGAAACGAGGATTGAAATATGAGTTGTATTTCAAAAATAAAGAACTCAGAAAATATGTTAGCATTGTGCCTACTAGTGCAATTAGTGGGGAAGTTGTACCATACCTTATGTTGTTATATAGTCAGCACAAAAGATGTTGATGTACATTAGTGAAGTTCAATGTATTGTCCTAGAAGTAAAGGTCGCTAAGGGATCGGGAACTACAATTGATGTGATAAACAACGTGCTTGATGAAGGAGATCGGTTTGTTGTATGTGGATTCAAGGATTTCATGGTGATAATCATTTGTGCTTTATTGACTTCTCATCCACTAAAAGAACTTCAAATAAAGGGATCTTACCAACATCACAAGGAGTTAAAGGTTGCACAGGGATTTAAGATTACCACACAGGGGCTTGAGCATGCTACAACAGGAACTCAATTACATGTTGTAGGACCTCATGATGATTTGGAGGATATTAAAGATGAAGCAATGCAAGATATGAAAAATTTAATGTCCTAGATTGACAAGACTGTTGAAGGAGTTTCTGTACAAGATTCAACTCTTGAAGCTTTGCTTGAGTGATCGAGGAGGTCAACTATGTTGCAAGGGTTAAATGAAGAGGAGAAATAGAATTGTTGATAAGGGGAGCAACTTGAAGAAAATGACAGAAGACCTCTCTATAATCCAACGTTGATCATAAGCCCGGGGGGATTTGATAAGTCCACAAGGCAAGGAGAGCATTAGAGATGATAGAAATGAACCTTTTTCATTGATGTCAAAGGGGGAGAATAAGCCTAGTAAAACATAACACGAAGTACAAAAGATCTAAGATAGGGTGAGTGTTGATGGCATGCTCAAATCTGATCATAATGAGGAGCCTATTCTCAGCCAGAGCTAATGAACCAATTTACTAGATGTTGCCATCAATTCTAAAGGGGGATATTGTTGTAGATAGTTGTCATTGATGTCAACATGATTGAAAGAAAGCTATAGTACATGCCAAGACCTTACAAGCTATGACAAGATTTGATAACCAACAAGAATCATATTTCATGATTTGATGATACTTGACAAAGTATTTCATATAAATGGTGACAAATGAAATCGTGAAGAAGCAGTGGGCTCATAGTCAATCACTGAAATAGAATCTTGGTGCGGACAGGAGATTTTGAGGCAAAAATACATGGTTAGATCAACGGTCTGGATTAACTTAGAGGTAAGATCAACGATTTTGATTGGATCAAAAAGTTGATCCCACGAAAAAAAGTTTGGCAATACGGAAGCACCTGCAAATGTTGGACAGGGTTGGGGAAATGAATTATGAGTTGTGGGAGAACGAAACATTTCCTTTGCTGAAATGATGCGACAATTGAACAGGTAGATGATGACTGGTTGTGTCTATATAGTAAATAGTCACGATACAAAACGAAAGAGTGTGGCTATGGAGAGGTGCATTGATACGAAATAGGTATGGGGTATTTAAATAAATGAATGTGTAAATATTTAGGTGTCTCTGTTAGTAATCCTGATAGAGTCCAAAGTGAATAGTTTTTCAACTGTTCAAAAAGGCTGGGAATATCAGTCTAGGGTAGCAGGGTGTTGCTAGGGTAGGCCACAGGTTTGTAGGGGGTTGAAGCCTCCTTCCAGTCATAGATGGATAACAGGGTGTCGTAACATCCTTTTTTGTTGTAGCAGGCTGAAAACCATAGGGGTGTTGTAGCATCCTAGTATGTAGTTGCAGGAAAAACCTAGGGTGTGTTTTGCATCAATTATGTTGCACCAGATAAACAATTTTGTAAATTCATCTTATTAATGTATTTTTGTTGTTGGTTTTCTCTTTTGAGGTTTCCATGTTAAAATCTGTGTTCTAATTGTTTATTTTTGTGTATTTTAAAGTAAAAAATGGCAATACTGATTCACCCCCCCCCCCTCTCAGTATTGTGGGATAAACCAACAATTTGTATCAGAGCTGCTTCCTTCACAAACAACTTAACCAATGGAAGGAAGATCCCATCCAATAATTACAATGGATCAACAAGAAGGATTGGCCACTAACAAACCTCCACTATTCATCGGAGAAAATATGCTTACTGGAGTGTAAGAATGAGGTGTCATCTGATGTCCCTGGGATGGAAGGTTTGGGCAGGAACCAAAAAGGACCTTAAGATAGTAAACCAATACCCTACAGACACGGGTGAACTAGGTGAATACGAAGGTAATGCAAAATCCCTAAATGCACTCTTAAGTGGTTTAACAAACTCAGTATTTACTAAAGTTATGCAATGCACATCCGCCAAACAAGCTTGGGACAAGTTGAAAATTATCTATGAAGGAGAATCTAAGGTTAAAGAATCCAAACTTCAAACATATAAAGGTCAATTTGAAAGTCTTAAAATGAAAGAAGAAGAGGATATTGGTGAATACCTTCTTCGTGTAGACAAAGCTGTTAATGCGATCAGAGGGCTTGGAGGAAAATTAAAAGAAAAGGAAGTAGTAAGCAAGGTACCAAGAACGTTACCAATGAGATATGACCCAAAGGTATCCACCTTAGAAGAACGAGATGATCTTAAAAAGGTAACAATGGATGAGTTACATGGAATTCTCACTGCGTATGAGATGAGAACAGGACAAAACTAATCCTCAAGAAAAGAAGCATCTTTTAAAGCCTCTTTAAAAAATGAATAAGAAAACCCAAATGACGAGGAAGCATTTTTCATTAATAAACTTGAGAGAGGGGATGGAAAATACAAGGGGAAGTTACCCTTGAAGTGTTTTAATTGTGGAAGGATTAAACATTTTGCCTCTAAATGCACCTACACTAAACAAGATGAGACTGAAGAAAACAAAACTTCGAAATTCAAAAAGGGTAAAGCAAGAAACAAGAAAAAATCCTATGGGAAAAAGAAAATTGTTTACACCATGGAAGACAATGAAGATTCAAATGGAAGTGAAGTTGAAGAAATTGAAGTTTTATTTATGGGCCTATATACTCAAGCCTCAAATAGTGACTTAGATGTGGAAGGAGAAGTAGACCTAAGAGCTGAACTTGTAAAGGAAAAATAATAGATAGTCAAATCTTATCATCAGTTAGTTGGAAGCTCAAGTTCTAGATGCCATAAATGTTGAGGAGGACCTAAGCCTACAACTCAAAAGAAGAATACAGGAGTATGAAAAGCTTGCAGAAGAAATTATGCAATTCAAGAGAAGGCTTGCAGAAGAAATCATGCAATTCAAGAGAAGGCTTGATGAAGAATCTATCAAATAAAAATTTGAGAATAGTTCAAGGATTCTAGATGATATTCTAAGTAGCCAAATACCATCTAGTGATAGGTGTGGTTTGGGGTTTGTTAAAAATAAAAAAAAGAAGCCAAAAGGTTTTCCTGTCACCAATCAAGAAGGAAGCAAGAAAAGCTTTGCTGAAGTACTAAACACTCTAGCTAAAAGGGAAGAAAGCAAGAAAACAGGTTTAATTTCTCAAGATAAAAATAGAAATAATATAGCTCCCAAGAGACCAAATAGATATCTACAGATCTTTTTAGGTCACTGCTATTCCTATAACAATTTTGGTCATAATGTCGTAAATTGCAGAACTGAAAGAAAGGTTTTTGAATATAAGAATAAGTCATCAAGTAACAAGTCGAAGGGAAATAAGAACCTTTTTACACTACTCCAAAAATATGACATAGAATGTTATAAGTGTAATAACCATGGACATATGGCAAGAGACTGTCAACTGAAGACTCCTACGAGGAATATTGTTGCAATCATTTCTCAAAACACCGAACAAAAGAAGTATTGGAGAGAAAAGGAAGAACAAGAGAGTTCCATGATTGCTTTATGTGCAAGAAAAATCCAAAACTTATGGCACTTGGATAGTGGTTGTTCAAAACATATGACTAATGACCCAAGAAAATTCATAACCTTAAAGGAAAATAAGGGAAAAGTAGCTTTTGGAGACATTTTGTCCTCCAAAATAATCGGCAAAGGAACAACTGTTGTCAACAACAAGATCAAAGCAAAAATTGTTTTACTGGTTGAAAACCTCAAGCCTAATCTTCTAGTATAAGTCAAACATGTGACCAAGGACACATTTGTATATTTGACTCAGAAAAATGTGAAATCAAGAGTAGGAAATCAGGAAAGATCGTTGGCATTGCTATGAGAAATACAAACAATGTATACATCTTTGAAAATGAAAACCAAATCTACTTAAGCATGGTAGATGAAAGTTGGTTATGGAACAGAGGGTTGGGACATTTAAATTTTGACAATCTTGCCAAAATAAGCACAAAGGAAGCTGTAAGATATCTACCAAAAATTGTAGTTCCTCTTAACTCTGTATGTAAACATTGTCAACATGGGAAGCAAACGAGAGCTAGTTTTAAAATAAAAGAACATATGACCTCAAACCCTTTGGAAATAACCCACAAACCTTTGTGGACCAACCTGAACTAAAAGATTGCAAGGAGATCACTATTTCATGTTTCTCATTGATGATTACACAAGGATGACATGGGTGGCATTCCTCAATGAAAAATCAAAAGCTTTTGAAAAATTTAAAATCTTCAAGGAAATGGCTGAAAATGAGTCAAGTATGAAAATCAAGTGTCTTAGATTGGATAATGGGGGAGAATTTACCTCAAATGATTTCAATGATTTTTGTGAAGGTCGTGGAATTAAGAGACAATTTTCAGCTGCAAAAACTCCTCAATAGAATGGGGTTGTTGAAAGGAAAAATAGAACGATCCAAGAAGCTGCCAGAACTATGCTCAATGAAGCAAAACTGTCAGACTCATTTTGGAGAGAAGTTGTATACACAGATGTCTACATACTTAACATAGGACAACTCAAAGTGAATAAGGATAAGAACCCCTACTAATTGTGGTATGGAAGACCAACCTTAGTCAAATATTTTAAAGTGTTTGGCAGTAACTGTTACATTAAAAGAAAGGAGGATGACCTTGGAAAGTTTGACTCCAGGAGTGATGGAGGAATATTTTTAGGATACTCATCCACCAAAAAGGCATATAGGTGTTCCAATAAAAGGTTACATAAAATTGTAGAACGTGTTGATGTGAAAGTAGATGATATAAAACCAAGGAAAGAGGAAAATCTTGACAGTATTGAAAATACATGTGATGATGAAATAAAAGACTTGCAAAAGGACGAGAGCATTTATAACGAAGAAGAAGACAAAGAGAGGGAAGATACACAAGAAGATGATGAATACTTCCCTAGACTTGACACTAAAGCTCCTTCTAGAAGGGTACAAAAGGATCATATGGAGTCACAGATCATGGGTGATAAAAATGCTGGAATCAAAACAAGAATACAACTACCAGATGTGGAACAAGCTCTACTCTCAATAATAGAACCCAAGAACTTTATAGAAGTCAACAAAAGTGATGAATGGGTCAAAGCCATGAATACAGAACTAGATCAAATTGAGAAAAATGAGAAATGGGAACTTGTCCCAAGACCTGAAGCTGAACATTGTAGGTACCAAATGTATTTTTTAAAACAAGTTCAATCAAGATGGACAAGTAATAAGGAACAAAGAAATATTGGTTTGTAAGGGGTATGCTCAAGTGGAAGGTATTGAATTTGAGGAAACTTATGCTCATGTAGCTCGACTTGAAGCAATCATAATGTTCTTAGCACCATCATGTCATAAAAACTTCAAAGTATATCAAATGGATGTCAAGTTTGCATCCCTGAATGGAAAACTAGAAGAAGAAGTGTATATGGAACAACCTGAAGGGTTTCTCCTATCTGAAAACAAAGATTATGTCTGTAAACTAAAAAAGACACTCTATGGTCTCAAACAAGCTCCAAGAGCGTGGTTTTCAAGAGTAGATAGTTACTTGAAACAATAAGGTTTTAAAAGAGGAGTCACTCGAAGTAATCTTTATCTAAAAATCGAAGATAAAAATATGATCATTGTTGTTGTCTATGTGGATGATATCATTTTTGGAAGCAATCTTCAAATTGTAAGTGTAGACTTTGCCTCTGAAATGAAGAAATAATTAGAGGAAATATCAACTCAAAATGGGCCTCCTAAGAAAAATAATAAAATAATAGTTAAAATAATAAAATAATATTTATTAATTTTCGAGAAAGAAAAGAAAAAAACTACTTCTTTTGTTCATATTTTTGACATATCTCCCTGTGATTTTACTCAAATTTCGATCGGGAGAGCTCCCTAGATGCGAAATTAAATTCCACGTTCAACGAGTACCCACTCAACATACTTTTGATGGACCCCACTACCCAAAAAAAGAAATACCTGAAAAAACATGATGATGATGTCATCGAGGGAGCTCTCCCGATAGAAATTTGAGTAAAAACACAGGGAGATATGTCAAAAATACAAACAAGAAAAAGTAGTTTTTTTATGATACCTATCCCCAAATTTATATTAAAAATTTGTTTAAGACCTATACAGTATTTCAAATTTAAAGCAATTTCATTGGCTAATACATGATGACATGGAATTTGAATTATGGTTAAAAAGCCCATTTTGAGAAGAAATTTCCTCTAATGAATTTGAAATATCAATGTTGGGTGAATTGACATTCTTCTTGGGATTGTAAGTGTACCAAACATACGAAGGAATTTTCATCTCTCAAACTAAGTACATCAAAGATATGTTGAAAAAGTTTAAAATGGAAGATTCCAAACTTGTTGGTACTCCTATGGTCATTGGTTGCAAGTTAAGTAAAGATGGTGATTCTTTGGAAGTAGATCATACCATGTTTAGATCCATGATTGGCATTCTGCTATACGTGACAGCCACAAGACCAGATGTGATGCAAGCTGTTGGATTGGTGGCTAGATTCCAGTCAGCTCCCAAATATACACATGTAACAACAGTAAAAAGGATTCTCAGATATCTAAAAGGTACAATGGAGTATGGTTTACGGTATCCAAAAGGACACGAATTTACCTTGAAAGCATTTACTAATGTAGATTGGGCAGGAAGTATTGATGATCGAAAAAGTACTAGTGGAGTAGCATTCTTCTTAGGAAATTTTTTAGTATCATGGTCAAGTAAAAAACAATCCTCCATTTCACTCTCTACAGCAGAAGCATAATATATTGCTTCCGCCTCATGTTGCACTCAGGTTATTTGGATGAGACAAACCCTAGAATATCTACTAGTGAAATATGAACATCTAGTAGTGATCAAATGTGATAACAATAGTGCTATAAATATGTCTAAAAATCCTATCACGCATTCTAAGACAAAACATATACCAATCAAGTATCACTATCTAAGAGAATAAGTATCTCAAAAAGTTGTCAAATTAGAATACATTGACAAAAAAGAACAGATTGTTGACATTTTCACCAAACCACTACCTGAGGAAGCCTTTGAGCATCTTAGATAGAAAATGAGAGTAATTCCTTTACAAAAGCACTAAGAGGAGGAAGCACAATCTCAGGGGGAGATATGATGATAGGGGGAGATGTCAAACAAAGAGGTTTCTTTGTCATTGGTGTCAAAGGGGGAGAATGATTTAAGATTTTTCCATCCATGCCAAAGGGGGAGATTGTTGACAAATTTGGGTTATAGTTGTCATTGATGGAAAAGTTGCTTATGAAGTGCAAAGGATAAGCAAAAGATACCATGGCAGAGTTAATGCAGCATAAGTCAAAGTAAAGAAAAAATGGCATGATGATGAGGTGGCATAGCCGAAGGTAGTGATGATATGGCACAATGATGAGGTGGAATAGTTATCTGCATGAGATTTGATGAATGAGGATTATTTTTTGTATAATCTGCAAAGATAGAATGCAGATCCGCATTAGTTCTAGAATGGACGGTTAGGGAGCGACCCTCACTAAATTTGACGGTGAAGATCAAGGTTACATAAATTAGGTGGGAAGGATAAAGTTCCACAAAAGATCAAGATCAAACGATTGCGATTACTTCCAATTAAAGAGATCAATGGTGCAAAAGAAAATTGTGGAAAGGGAATTGCAGAAGTAACATTTAACCATTTTATGAACCCACATCCCACAATTTGGAAAGATCGAACGACTAAAGTTAGTTCCGCTAAAACATATCGACGGTGCAGAAGAAAAATTGCAGAAAGAAGCTTGCGGAAAGGAGCTTGCAGAAAGAAACTTGAGGAAAGGAGTTTGCGGAAAGGGAAAAGCAGACAGTCTACATCTTGCATCCCGCAATCTGGAGATCAACGGCCAGGAAAACGTCTGATGAAGATCAGCGATGGGAAATCGTTGAAACAAAATCTTGGTGTGGAAAGGAGATTTCAAGGCAGAAATAGATGGTTAGATCGACAGTCCAGATTAGCTTAGAGATAAGATCAATGACTCTGATTGGATCAGGAAATTGATCATGCAGAAAGAAGTTTGGAAGTACAGAAGCACCTACAAACGTTAGACAGGGCTGTGGAAATGAATTATGAGCTGTGGGAGAACGAAACATTGCATTTGCTGAAATGATGCGAAGGTTGAATGAGTAGATGGTGATTGGTTGTGTTTGTAAATAAACTGTCACGATACAAAACAAAAGAGCGTGGCTATGGAGAGGTGTGTTGATACGAAGTATGTATGGGGTATTTAAATAAATGAATGTGTAAATATTTAGGTGTCTTTGTTAGTAATCCTAATAGAGTTCAAAGTAAATAGTTTTTCAGCTGTTCAAAAATACTGGGAATATCAGTCTAGGGTGGCAGGGTGGTGCTAGGGCAGGCCACAGGTCTGCAGGGGGCCGAAGCCTCCTTCCAGTGGTAGCTGGAGAACAGGGTGTCATAGAATCCTTGTATGTTGTAGCAGGCGGAAAACCATAAGGGTGTTGTAGTATCCTAGTTTGTAGTTGTAGGAAAAACCTAGGGTGTGTTTTGCATCCTTTTTGTTGCACTAGATAAATAATTTTGTAAATTCATATTATTAATGATTTTGTGTTGGTGGTTTTCTCTTTTGAGGTTTCCACATTAAAATCTGTGTTCTAATTGTTTATTTTTGTGTATTTTAAAGTAAAAAAATGACAATACTGATTCACCCCTCCCTCTCAGTATTGTGGGATAAACCAACAAGTTGATTTTATTGGGTACAAAGTAATAACATGCTACAACCTAAGAAAATACCTCAAAGACAATGTTGATTCTCCCTAAACACGTGCATGTGACCAATTAACTAAAAGCATATGCATGGTTAATTCCTTAAAGCTATAACCATTTTTTTATATATATTTAACCATTCAAGGGAATTCAAATAGATAGATATTTCTATGCAATATATATATATAT
>LPNX010332506.1:273932-291720 GCA_001517045.1 Pseudotsuga menziesii
TGTCACCCTTAGCGCTTCGAAGACATACTTGTCTTATCTTTACAAAAAATTCTTACAATTTTTTCCTGTATTCATCCTCATGCCAATCTTGGTTGTTGTTCTCTTCTTAAGATGTTTCAGCCTACACAAAAATGGTTGTAAAAAATGTACATCATCATTCTGTGAGTATTCTTCTTATCTTCCTTTACTTCTTCTGTCTCCATGCAGCCTGGAGATAACATAAGTGTAAGTTTAGACAGGTTGTCTGCCCCCATGTTTAACTCTCTGTAAACATAAGCTATGCTGAGGACTAAGAAGAGATTCAAAAGCCTTATGATTGCTCTCAAAATTTATTGTAAATGAGGATATTTTATCTGAATCTTGTTGTTAACCCAGTCCACTACCATCTTTGAGTCCCCAAAGACCTGTAAACTAGTGACATTTTTGTTTACAGGCAACTCTAGAATATCATATAAAGTTTCTAACTCTGCTTTATGATTTGTGCAGTGTCCGGGAGCATATCTCACTTGAACCTTGAATTTTTCTACGAAGTATAAAACACCTCGTGAACCTCCCAGAGGAGGTTCTCCTTGGCTTTCTCCATCAAAGAAAGCCCAGGGGATTGCTTTGTTTATGTTTGGAGGTACCATTTTCCTTGTCTTTAGCTCTTTTTCCTTTGATTTGTGTTCTCTGGTCCACTGCACCACAAGGGCCTCCCTCACTTCATGAGGAATCAATCTATTATTAAAAATCATTGTATTTCGAGCCTACCATATTCCATAAGAAAAAAGAGGAAGGGAATGCACTGAAGAGACGTACCGATCTATCTGACCACCCAACAGAGGACTTTTGTTCAAGAGAATCTCCTGCATGCGAAACTTGAGATTTTAGCTCTTTTCTAGCTTCCTTCCAAACCGTTTCTGCATAAGAATAGAGAGCAAACATGTGGCATAAAACACACCAGCTTGGACCATTCCAACCGCACTTTTTAAGATTCTCCCAAGTCAAGAGCTTATTTCTCAGAGCCAACCATAGGGTAATTTTTTCCTTAAGAGGACCTTCATTTTTTCATACTTGTTTCCACCAGAAAACCTTTCCCCTTGGTGTTGTTCTAAAGCCCAATTCTTGTAACCTAGTTTAGTCGTGAATTCCCCTGTTGCAGGGTTTTTAGTCAACACCAGTTTATCTTCCATACCTTATTCTAAATTAATATAACAAGAATGTAAAAGTGAAACATGTTCATTCAATTCTTCCTTGAGCCCATCTTTTAGAACTAAATCTTCAGATTTATTCCATAGAGTTTCCCTTTGTTGTGTGAGAGCGCATTCCTGACTGAGATTAGATATCCCAAAGCTTCTAAGTTTTTTTATTAAAGCACTAGAAAGTTTGTAACTTTCTCCTGCTCCTACCCATGGATCCTCCCCTAACCAAACTTCCTTCTCGTTACCTACAGAACAAGCAATCTAATTTCCTCCTTTAGGGAATGCAAGCAGAAAGGTCGTCCATCTAATAGATCCATTCTTATAATTTTTATCTGATTTTCTTATTCACTCTTTGATGGATCCATTTGGACAATACTTGGACACCAAGACCTCCCCCTAGAAAGAGATAGGGTTTTGTATTAATCTCCACATGGATTGACATAAAAGAAATGGATTCTTTATTCCCCAACCACCAAGTTCTTTGAGAGTATCCAACGTTATGAATTTAAACAAGGGTATTCCTTCCAATTTTTTGCTTGCGATCCACAAGAAGGAAACAAACTTTTTCCTAATTTTCTAAAGTATACCTTTTTGAATATAGACTATTGTATCCCAATATACAGGTATTCTCTGTAACACATCCTTGAGCAACACCAATCTTCCTCCTCTTGACAGGAACTTGTTGGTCCAACACCCAATTCTTCCTTCTATCTTTTTGCATAACCATATCCTATTCTTGAAAGAATAAGCATTAGGTTTAAGAAGAAACCCTAGATATTTAAAACCTTCTGAAAGAGGCTTTATAATATAAGGGACTTCTGTGGTTAACCTATTTCATACCATTTTAGAGATAACATTCTCCGAGAGAATGGAATTCTTTGCATTTATGTGCATCCCTGTTGCCTTTTTGTACAGATCCAAGATCTATTCAGCTTCTCTGAGGTTCTCCCATGTCCTTCGCCCATCATCACCACATCATCCACGAAAAAAATTGGAGTTCTTCATATTGCGTGACCATTATTCCTTTGTATGATACCACCCTCTTGGCATTTTGAATTAGTCTACTTAGGGAATCTTATCAATCTTAGAAACGAGATTAGCACTTTCAAAATTTCTTGGATATTACATCCTTCCAATTTCTTGAAGAGGTTTTTGAAGTACCTCTCCCCAACCTCCGCTTTTTCCTTAAAGGAATATACCATCTCCCCATTCAAGTCCTTAATTGTTGAGATCGTATTTGTGTTTTTCCTATGCGTTGCATGTCTATGGAAATTTTTTGTGTTGTTGTCTCCTTCCTTGATCCAAATGGACCTGCTTTTTAACCTCCAAAGTTATTTTTCCTTTACTAGCAATTCTTATCGCTTTAACTCATACTCCCGAACCTCCTTCAATTCCTCCTCGGAGAAAGTTCCTGAGATTTTAAGACTGTAAATCTTCGTTAATTTATTTTCTACTTCTTTTAGCTGACTCTGCAGGTTGGCCAGGAAGCTATTGGCCCATTTCTTTGTCTCCTTCTTTGTTAATAGTAAATTCTCTAGGATTTTTTTCATAAAGGAGACATTGGGGATGTATTCTAAATGGATCCAGTAATCAACTGCAATCGTACAATATTCCTCTTCCTGGAGCCAGAAAGGGTTGAATTTAAAAAGATCAACAAGATTTTGTTCATGTCCTTGTAGTCGCAAGATAATTGGGAGGTGATAAGATAACCCTCCAATCTCTACCCAAGTTTTCGCAATCAGAGGCCCCGAAAGAAAATTTTCTGAAATCAGAAATCTGTCAAACCTTTTGGAGATAGCTTGTTCCCCACATATTTTATTCCACCATGTCGTAGTTAGCTTCAGAGGTTGCAAATCCACCAATTCCTTTGAGTCAAACAACGAGGCAAAGAAGTCACTAAGACAATCCTGTCTTGCTGTAGCTCCCCAATTTTCTTTTTTCTGAAAGGGTAAGATTCAAATTTCCTCCCATTATCATGTTTTTATGTTTCGATAGTCCCAAAGAGAAGAATGCTTCCTATAAAACCTTTCTATTTTGATAAGAGCCATAGACATTGTAAAAATCATAAGATTCTCTAGAACATTTTTCCTTTAACACTATTTTTATCACTCTATTGTGTTTCACCATCATAATTTCAATAAAACCAGGGCTCCAGGCTATTACCAATCCCTATGAATGTCCATTTGATCTAATATGTGCAAAAATCCATTCTTTGAGCAAAGGTTCAAGGGATTCTTTGGCTTTTGTCCCCTCCATCATGGTTTCCTGTACGATAATGACTGTGGGTTTGAGGCTTACGATCATCCTCTTGAGATATTTCAGTTTGGAGGAGCTCCCTAACCCCCTTGTGTTGAAGGAGAATACTAACATCAGGGAACCATGGCCTGGGCCTTCCCTGCTCTAAGGGCCCTACTAATTGTGGTTTGTTTCTCGATTTTTACCTTAATCTTAGCTTGATTTTTTTCTTTTGAAATTAGCGACTTTCTACCTAAGGAAACTTTTGGCACCTTTCCTAACACCATCCCACTTGTCGACACTTTCTCTTTATCTACTAGCATTTTCGAACGCGTGTTGTATACTTTATGTTTTATCCATGAGGGGGTGTCCTTTATCTCCTTATAAGGGGATGCCACCTTCCCTATGACCTTTCCTGGGCTTTCCCGCATGTCCTTGTTTTCCTAAACACTTACGGGTGTCACCACACCGTCTATGATACTATCAACCTCTCTCCTTGGAGAGTTAAGATCTCTCTTTAGGATATTTAAAGCATTAATAGAAGGGAGAATTTCTAGGGTCGTACCTGTAAATGTTTCTGCATGAGGCGCTCCATGTTCATGACCTTTTCATTCTTCGATGTTATTCTGGACCTCATTGCCGCTTTGAACTGCCTTATTAACCCACATTTTTTTGTGGCGCACCTGATTTACAGAATTGGTTCCAATGTTCAGGCGGTATCTTACAACATGGCCAACCTGTCTATAAGAAAAACACTAAAATGGCATCTTCCAATAATCCATTGTTTGCTTCCAGGAGCTACCGTGCAGCTCCAACAAGATTTATTCAAATAGGCCATCGCATAAGTCGACTTTGATCAAGATTTTAGTGCATCTTTTGTCTACTTTTATTCCCAATTTTCTTCCAGAGATATGAACTTACCTATCTTTCCTCCAATTTCTTCCAGGATTTCCTTCTTCCAGAACATCATCGAGAGACCAAGTAAGATTTCTCATATTTGTTGTACGTTCTGTGGTTCTATGTCTGCTTCAAAATCAACCTTCCATTTTTTTAATATCATCCCAGAGGGGCACCACTGCCATGAATTGTTCACTAACTTTTGTCTTTCTTCCTCGGTTTTAACTCTTAACAGAATCCATCAGTGGGAGAGAATATGAAAAACCATCATTTGTTGCAGGTGAGCGCTGCAATTCTCCTCCATCCACCTATGCAGTGTAGTCTTGCCCACGGTTTTTCCACATAAACGACTGACCAAAGGCAGGGACACATACTCTAGCAAGTTTATTAGCTTTATGTCCTTTCCAATTGTTAGTGAGGTAGAGGTTTTCCTTGCTTGGGCTCTTGCTCTCCTTATGATTGCAACCTTTTCTATCGATTAATGAGGTATAGACCTCTGAGCTTGGAAACCCGAGCTTCGACGTTTCAAGCGTGGATGGTGACCTAGCCTCCAGCTGTGACTTCACCATATTTAATGAATGTACAAATATAGGTACACAATATGTGTGTGTGTGTGTGTGTGATTGCACATTTAAAAACTCTATCAACTTGTGAGTTGACAAGTTGATGAGACAACAAATATATGTCTATATATATTATAAATATCAATATAGGCAATGGCTGTTGGATTTCAAATCCACAAGTAGAAAGGAAAGTTTATACATAGAAGGAACGAACTACAAATCGCACATGCAAATATATTCTTGCATTCTAATGTATAATGTAGTAAAAAAAATGTTATTTATCATGCCTTGAAAGAAGCCTTTTTTTTCCAAAATGACCCTTGCATCAAATCTATGGTAAAAAATGAAGACTTGTTTCTATGAAGTATATGTTTTGCTTGTGGCACTAAAACCCAGTAATCATTGTATATCTTGAGATTTATAATATATAGACACAGTAACCTACTGTATCAAACTTATGGCCAAGAAAGATAAGGCTTCCTTTTAGAGTTTATATAGCTTATATATGCAACAAGTGAACAATTTTATTTTTTCTTAAGAATATTTTAACGTGTTTTGTATGTTCAAGCATGACCATTTTCATTTCATCATAAAGAAAAGAGGAGGTGAATGGACATTCACCTACACCCATACATTCTCCCAGCATTACCATGCCTTTAATGCCATACATCTAGTCAACAAAAGGCATACGTTTGGGCATGTTGGTAATGATTATTGTATTGATTGTATTGGGTACTAAGTAATAGCACACTTTAGGCTAAGCAACTACCATAAAGCTATTTTTGGAAGTTCCCTACAAATTTATCTTGTTAAACATGTCCATTTGATCAATTAACTACAACCATATGCATGGTTAATTACTTAGTGCCAGAAACAAGAATATTTGTATATTTAATAACTCAATTCAAATTGATAAGTGTTGGTATGCACATTGCATATCTATCAAGGAAAATTTAAAAACACTGTAAACTTGTGACTTGAACAGTTAACCACATCCATCACATCGATGGAACATATTGTAAAAGAATATAACAAAATTCATGTGTTTCAGGATAATGGACCTTTTTATTAATTAATTTTTTTGGGTACTAAGTAAGAGCATGATACAACCCACACAACTACATCGAAGCCAATGCTGATTGTTTTAGTACAAGTTTCTCTCCCTAAAAATGTGTGTTTGAACAATTAAATACCACTTTATGCATGTTAATTCCTTACAGCCATAGCCTAAAAAAAATTGAAAGCAGAAGATGCTTTCTAACTTTTATTTGTTTTAAGGAAAATTATTTCACTTATCTTAGCAATATTTTTTCTACTTTACAGTTATCATAATTCTTGTCTATGCTTTATTTCTAAGCAAAGTTTTTTATATATTTTTTCCTTTATAAATATTCGTTAAAAATATGGTTTCTATGTTTCTTCATTGTTGTTATTTACCTAAAATATGTACTATTGTCCCTTTTAGTTTTGTTTATTGTAAACATATAACTGAGAGTATAAAAGTATCATGATTATTTTAACAATTTTCTACACCTGAATGAGAAGGGTTTTAAATTTTTGTAAACAAAATTTACTCAATTTATAGGACATTTTGACATTGACTAAATTTATAAATAAACTTGTAAAGAAACAACTAGCTCTCACATTTTCATTTGACCTCTAGAAGATACCAGTACAAACTTGCAATCACTCACATTTATCTCTCTCCATCAATACAAGTTAAAACTCTACTGATATAAGACCCAATTTCTATGCTAACCTTCTAAACATATAGTAAGGTCCATTAGTATTACATCTAGCAATAAATTAGCAATCAATCAACGAATCCCTCGAATTGATGTTATACATCTAGGGAATCAAACCAACAATAAATCCACTGTAAAAAACGAGGTGGATATGTAGCCTTTAGAATGGTTTAACTATGTCTCATGTTTGTTATGCCATGAGACTCTGTTAAGCCAATCGGGAACAACAATTATGAACAACATTGCAAAATGTGTCACATGCCCCAATTTGCAAAAACAATTTAATGTTATTTGAGGAACATTGTGTTATATTTTATGCTAAGTTTGTAATTGATGACCCAATGGGTTCAAGAATAATTAATTTAATTCAAAATATTTTATTTATAAATAAATAAATGACGAGACAACAGCTTAGGGAAGCTGTTAAAAGAGTGTTTACTAGTTAATTGGTGGAGGAGACTGGGTGGAGAGTAAACTGACAAGTGGCAGCATCCTCAAACCACTTCCAACTATTGCAGGTGGCAACTTCCCTATATTTGTGGTCATGATTCCCCAAGAAAGTGGAATCAAAGCAGGTGGCTCATTAAATGAAAACTGACCCAGAAGACCTAGGCATCTCTATAAAATTTCCCATTGAAGACAACTGAGGTTGCTCATTCTGGAGGTGATCATTCTAGGTGAATGAATTTACTCAAGAGAAATTCAATGGAAGGGATTACTGAAGTGAGTTTGAGGGGTTAACGGCTAAGACTGAACTTATTGCAACTTTTAGGTTGAAGTTTATACTGCTGTGAGTATATTTTAATTACTAAGGTAATTGGACTAGTCAGGTGATAGAGGTCTTAAAGTCATATTCTCCACCTAGTTCTCTGCCAAAAAGACTAGGAACAACCTCGGGGGTCCTAAGGAAGTGTTGTTTGAGCACTCTCCAAGCGTTTGGTTGGGAGGAACAACCTCCTTAAGCTGTTGTCGTCTTATCATTGACAGGTTCTATTTGTCTTTATGTTATTATATTTGTTTACTATCTGGAGTAAAATGTTTATTAGTTTCTGACTACAGGCATGTTAGTATTTTAGGGTTTATGAAGAAAGGCATAACTGTGTAATGTCAGACTTGGTAAATTACAGATTATGTTAAAGTTAGAAATGAATATGCAAAATGAGAAACATATAGAACTAGAATTTCCATACTGTATTTTTCCATGCTTGACTCAGGCAGTACTCTAGTATAGCTGGGTGTTAAGGTGAATAAGATGATTCTTTTACTTGAATGAAAATTGCAACTAGATTTTACTTTAGTTTGCTTTTGATTTTTACTGTAAAGAAGTATTAAATATTGTCTGCATTTATTTACTTCAATTATAAACTAAAAGACAGGTATGTAAAAGAATAGTAATAACATTATTTATAGAAATAATTCTAGTATTAGTATTCTTTATAAAATATACAGATTACAGTTTAATAATTAAACATAAGTATAGTAAATAGGCTAATATCTAAAAACCAGGTAAAAAGAATTTGTAAAACATTTTTTATAACATTGAATTCCAGACACTGTGTGTCTCTGCCTAAGACAGAAGGATTCTACTATAATCTATTTAGAACCACATAAGTCTTTACAATAATACACTACTTAAAATTTGAAAGATAAATATAACCTTTTCACTAGTATGCAGCATTAAAACCCTAATCTTTCTTAGCTGAGAATTATAAACAAACTGTAAAAATCATAAAAGAACTCATTAAATAAACATACCTAAGAATTACTAAGTATAATAATACTATTATCAAACCGTAGGGTTTATTTAATTAATTAACCCTTTGAGCCAAAACAGACTAAAATATTACTCTTAAAAACACAGTAAAAATTCCCTTAAAATGTGCACTGGAAAACTTTTTAAATACAAGGTAATAATTTAAAATATTACCTAAACAAATTATTAAAAACATAATCAATTTAAAAGATATGGCTTACAGCCTTTAGAATTGAAGGTCGAGGCTCAGGCCCATAAACAAAACCAAAATATGCAATATATATATATATATATATCAAATAGTAACCAAATTTTACTGTCAGGAGAAAAACCCTGACTGCTTCACAGTCTTTCTCCACTAATTAACATCTACTATAAAAACTAAAACTAAGCTAGACAGAGGTCGATAGCCCCACTGAGTCAGAGCTGTGCTCTTTTCTTTTAAAATAAAAGTAATTACATTGTTCAAGCCGTAAGGCTAAAAAAATCAAGTAAAAATCAGTTACATCACGGCTTCCAGAGCCTCCTTCACTTGCACGAAATACCCTTTAAGGGTTTCTAAAATCTTTTACAAATAGCGAACAAGCGGGAACTTAAGCTAACAGAGAACCAAGGCCATGCCAATACAACCATAGGAACCAACTTCCAACAACCACAATGTCACGCAGGAAGAAACCCTTGATGGAATCAGGGCTTACCAGTTGGATGCTTATGTAAAGACCGAAGAGTGAGCTCGTTTTCACCTACAACAGTGGAGTCGGAAACAAGAACCTGCAGGTTCCAAACCAAATCCTTTTTAATACTTGTTTGCATTAAAATTTATAAAAGCCCTAGTAAGAAAACAAATTTTAAAACTCAGTCAGGGTAAGTCTTTACCTGCAGTAAAATGGAGCTGAAGCTGAGGAGTAATGGCCACACCACGTCGCGTTTGGCACCATATCGAAAGGGAAGAAGCTTTGAAGTCACCTTCGTGAAGGAAAAATCAAGAAACCGACTCAAGTTTACGAAGGCAGTAGCTATTGTGAATAGTTGCAGGATTGAGACAAGTGTAGTCTTCGGTCCACAATGAAAGGCCAACATCCACACTTGCGATGTAACTTTCAACACACAGAAGAACCCAAACCATAAACAACTTCACCAACAGTCACAACATAGTATTTGTAGGTGAAATGCCAAATGTTAAAGGTGGTTACAGGCCTCTCATAGCTGTGAGCTCTCAGCTCAGCCAAACAAAGGAGAAATTATCGTGGGTTGCATTGCAACTTAGTAGGGTTTGCATGGTTTTAAGTCAACCAACAAATGGATGTAACCTATCCACGTGCCCAACCAAATAATTATCCAAGTGTGGGTTGAAACCTTAAGTCAACGCTGCACAACACAATTTAAAAACTATCATTTCAAAAACCTTATAACCTATGATTGCTAATGATATACAGTATGCCAATGATATATATATATATATATATATATATATATATATATATATATATATATATATTATGCCTTGGAATTTAGCAAAGTATAGGTTTAAACTATATAAGATAGTCTTGCCATCTTTCGATTCATCATAGGAGTTTGTTTGGTAGGTGATTCTACCTTAGGTTATAACTTAAAGACAATTGTTACAACTCAAAATAAAATTGTTATAACTTAAATACTATAGTTATAACTTGAAAAACTATTGTTACAACTTGGAGGCTATTTGTTATCATAGAAAATCTTGACGCTTTCAAACAAGTCAAATATATGGTGTAATTTTAGAAATAGCATAGAGTTAAGAGATGGTTATAATATAGCTTATAACTATATTAAAAAGGAAAAGCCATAAACTTCCACAAACATAACCTTTATACTATTTTGATGAAGGAAGTGATCAAGAAACTGAAGACTAACAATAATGGAGAATTTCTCTTGAAGATTCTAATAACTCACTGTTAATTTTATAATTGAAAAACATCGGAACTTGTCCATGTTTTAAAAGAAGGACATCTTTTGAGTATTGAAGTGAGTTTAGATGTGAGATCACTAAACAGTTCGAAGTGAAATTAAGCCCCAAAACCATGAGCTCTATTTTTCTCTTTCTAGAAATTTATAAATAACCTTTGTTGTAAACAGAAGATGATAAGTAGTGTCTTAAGTTTTTAAACGATTGACGAAACTTTGGTTAGTACTTGTTCCAACCAATTTAAACCCTTATTTAGGTTTGATAAAAAGTCAATATGGTGTTAGCTATAGATACAACTATTGATTTATAACAATGGAAAAAGAATTGACTTTACCTTCCTATAGACAAGCACCTTATTTAACCTTCTCTTAAACTATCATGTTAACATGCTAGGAAAGTAATTTTTTCGACGTAATTTAAAATAACACCTACTGGATCTTACGCTTACCTGCTAAACATATAAGGAACCAGCAGTCCAATTGAGTTAGCAGAACGCTAAGTAAGCCCCAATCTCAAACAAGAATTCTTACCTACTTGACAAAAGTAAATCATCAGTATATCTAGCAGCAGCTAAATGCAAGTCATTTTCTAACTCTGATAAAAATAAAGCTGTTAAGTCACTAATAGTACTAACACAGGTGTTTAAGATTACATCCTTTAGTTTACAGATTCTTTTAATGAAACAATCCCATGATCTCTTATAAATTGTTTCATTTTCTGCTAATCGTTAGCAGTTACTTAGCTGCGACTTTAGACATTTTAAGTCACTTCAAATTTTTTAAATTTTTACAAAATTTTGGGTTATTACATGTGGTATCAGAGCACAAGGTTCAAACACCAGGCCTTAATGAAGCTCAACTTGCTTATATGGAATAGTAAATTTAAATAGTTATGCTGATGATGTTTTCTTTGAAAGATACACACAGAGAAATTTGTTTCTGAGTTAATGACAGGTATGGAAACATCGAAAGAATATGTAGATGAGAAATCTCCTTACATTGAACGAGATAATCTACAAAAAGAACCTATATAAGAAGATATAACTAAAAATTCTTTTGAACTACTACAAACAGTTAAAGAATTAAAATCAGAGATGGAATCAGTTAAGAAAGAAAATGAGAGGATTCTGAGAGCTCAAGAAGAGCTGAATCAGATCTTAATAGAAAGATTTCATACTGAGGGAAAGGGTAAAAGAACTGAGTCTAAATATATAGGTCATTAGCATAAGAATAAAAACACTAAACAAGTTAAAAATGAAAGTAGCTCATCTTCCGAAGTATATGGTGATAAACACAACTCTCATTATACTAGTGACAGTAGTGAAGATAACCATCATACTAGGAAAAGAAAAAATAAACCTTGTTAAGAAATCTCTGGGGAGTTCAAAAGGATCAAGCCGCCAACATTTAATGGAGAAACTGTAAAGGGGGAAGAAGCAGAATCTTGGTTATCTGGGATGAAGAAATACTTCCAAATTTATAACTATTTTAATCAACTGAAGGCCATGATGGCTATTTATAATCTTACGGGAAAAGCTGATATATGGTGGTAGGACTTGAAAAGAGTAAAAGGTATTAGAGAGAAAAACATAAATTGGAGCACATTCAAGAAATATTTCGAAAATAATTTTTTATTTGAACAGTACTATGATGAAAGGGTTAAGGAATTCTACAAGTTAAAACTAGGTACAATGAATATGAAAGAACTGAATAGTAAGTTTCTAAGTCTGCTCAGGTATGTGCCATACATTGTGGATGAGAAACCTAAGGTATAACATTTTCTCAGCTGTTTATTTTATCATATAAAGGACATGATTGAGTATGACAATCCGAAAACTCTAGAAGAAGCCACGAGAAAAGCGAATTTCTGTTATGAACATAATCGTAAAAATGAGAGTATGGCCAACTGGAAGGCCAAGAGAAATAAAAACTTTGAAAAAAAGAAAAAAGAGTTTGTACCCAATCGAAATTCTAAGAATAATAACACCAGGGATTTTTCTAATAAGAATTACCAAGGGAATAAAAGTAATTCACAGACTAATCAGAATAATCAAAAGAATAAAGAATCTGCTAACAACCACAGTAACTACACAAAGAACTTTGAACGAAAAGAACCCATAAAGTGTTGGGAATGCAATGGTCCGCATTATGCATTAGTCTGTCCCAATCAAAAAAAGGCTGTTAGCAACATCCACACAATACAGGGGGAGATGACTGTTGGTGATCTAGCGAGGACAATGCCTAGGATCAATGCAGCATTAGAGAATCGGCAAGCAGACTATCAAACTTCCATGGTGGAAGTGGAAGGTAAGATAAATCAAATACCTATATCTATTTTAATTGATCCCGGAGCTAGTTTAAGCTATATTTCTCATAATTTGGTAGAAAAGTGTAAACTTCAAGTTGAAAAATTTGCAAGTTCTTGGTTAGTTCAGTTAGCTACTCGTGCAAAGAGAAAGATAATTAGTTTTGTAAAGAATTGTGCAGTAACCATGGATCAGTTTGAAACTTTTGTTAAACTCAATATATTACCTTTAGGCTCATATGATATATTAATTGGTATGGATTGGTTAGAGCAGCATAGGGTGGTCTTGAATTGCTTCGATAAAACCTTTACTTGTATAAATAACGATGGAAAGTTAATAAGTGTAAAGGGAATCCCTAGGAAAATAGCCGTAAGGCAGATCTATGCTCTGCAACTTGAGAGAGTTGTTAGGAAAGGTTGTAAGGCTTATGCAGTAACAGTAATTGATGAAGAAAACATGAACAACATAGATAAACTAAAATTATAAGATATACCGATTCTAAAGGAATATTCAGATGTATTTCCAGAAGAAATTTCAGGACTGCCTTCGAAACGAGAATTAGATTTTACTATTGAGCTTGTACTTGGTGCAGTGCCCAGCTCAAAAGCCCCTTGTCGAATGAATATACTCGAATTAAATGAACTTAAGTCATAGCTAAAAGAACTTATTGATAAGAATTATATTAGACCCAGTGTGTCTCCCTGGGGGGCACCTGTCATCTTTGTTAAGAAAAAAGGATGAAACTCTACGATTATGCATAGATTATCGTCAATTAAATAAAATGACTATTAAGAACAGATACCTGTTACCTCGCATAGATGATATGTTTGATCAACTACGTGGAGCCACGATGTTTTCAAAGATTTACTTACAGTCTGGATATCACCAGGTCCGAATTAAAGATGAAGACATCTTTAAAACAACTTTTAGAACTCGATATGGACATTACGAGTTTGTCGTTATTCCTTTCAGGATTACTGACGCTCCAACTGTTTTTATGTGTCTAATGAATAATGTAATGCACAAATATCTGGATGAATTTGTGGTTGCATTTATTGACGAAATATTAATTTACTCAAAATCTGAAAAAGAACATAAAGAACACTTAAAAATTGTCTTGCAAGAGTTACGAGAGCATTGGTGTTTTGCGAAATTTAGTAAATGTGACTTCTTTAAAGATAAAATCCAATACTTAGGTCATGTGGTGACCAGAGAAGGAATTTTGGTTGACCCCGAAAAGATAAAGGCAATCGAAGATTGGCCAGTCCCAAAAGACGTAACTGACGTTTGATCATTCATGGGGATTACCAGCTATTACTGGAGGTTCATCGAAGGATTTTCAAGACTTGCAAATCCAATAACCTCTTTGCAAAAAAGGGGAAGAAATTTGATTGGAATCAGAAGTACAAAGACAGTTTTAAAAAGTTAAAAACATTATTAACCACCGCACCAATATTAAGAATTGCTGACCATAATAAAGATTTTATAGTATGCACTGATGCATGCAATGACGGTTTAGGAGTATTGACTCAGGAAGGACATGTTATTGCTCATGAGTCTAGGAAACTGAAGATTCATGAGAAAAATTATGCGACCTATGACTTAGAATTAGCTGCAATCATACATGCCTTAAATATTTGGCATCATCATTTAATTGGAAGGAAGTTTATCTTAATGACGTATAATAAAGGATTGAAATACCTATTAGATCAACCTAACTTGAATGCTAGGAAAGCTAGGTGGCTAGCTTTTCTAAGTGAATACGATTTTGAAATTCAACACATCAAAGCAAAGGAGAACAAAGTTGATGATGCATTAAGTAGAAATGCAAGGCTGAATTTTACAGTAGCTATCATCACTTATACAACATATTTGGAAGAACAACTTGAAGCAGGAATAGAACAAGACGAAAATTACTAAAAATTACAAGCAAAAGTAAAAGAAAATTTAATAGAAAGTCTAAGTACAGGGTACAACTTGAATGAAAAAGGATTATTACTGTATAAAGCTATACATACCTAATGTACCTAAAATCAAGCTATTAATTTTAAACAAAATTAATAAAACTCCTTATTCAGGGCATCCAGGTTATTAGAAAACTATCACCATGCTAAGAAAAGATTATTTCTGGCCAAACATGAAAAATGAACTGGCATAATATATTGCTAGATGCTTTGAATGTCAGCAAGTAAAAACAAAACATCAGCATCCAACTGGGCTACTTCAGCCATTGCGTATCCCTAGCTGGAAATCAGAGATAATTAGCCTTGATTTTGTTACTGGATTACCTAAAAATCATAACTTAAATGACTCAATAATGGTAGTGGTTGTCAAATTGAGTAAAGGAACACATTTTTCACTTGTAAAAACCACTTATAAAGTTGCAAATATTCCTGATATTTTCTTAAAACAATTTTTTCGGTTGCATGGAATACCGAAGGTGATAATTTCAGATCGAGACCCTAAATTTAGAGGTAATTTTTGGAGATCTTTGTTTAGAGGATTAAATACTAAGTTTAATTTTAGTACCTCTTTCCATTCTCAAAGTGATCGACAGACTGAAAGAGCAAATCAGGTATTGGAAGATTTACTTAGAATGTATGTAAAGGAGCAACCAGGTAAATGGGAAGATTATTTACACCTGGTAGAATTTGCTTACAATAATCATTATCAAGCTTCAACTAGGTATAGCCCTTTCGAAATTCTGTATGGAAAGAAATGCAATACACCCATCTCTTGGAGTAATCCAGTGGACAGGTTAGTATTAGGACCTGAATTATTGAAAGAAATGGAATTAATTGTAAAACATGTACAAGGTAATCTGAAAATTGCGCAAGATTGACAGAAAAGTCAAGCAGACCTTAAACGAGATCCAAAGGAGTTCCAGGTAGGTGAACATGTTTTCATTAAGGTGAGACCCAAAAAGAGTTCTCTGAGGCTGGGTAGCTGTGCTAAACTAGCACCTCAATATTGTGGTCCTTTTGAAATACAGTCCAAGATCGGACAGGTAGCCTATCAGTTAGCTTTACCACCGAATTTAAGAATTCACAATGTTTTTCATATTTATGTATTAAAAAAATATGTACATGATGCTACTCATGTTATTAATTGGAATGATGTGCAGGTGGAACCCAAAGGAGATTTTCCGGTGGAACTGAATTGTATCCTCGAGCGGAGGGAGATCTTGCTTCGAAACCGCACCATTGGTCAAGTGAAGGTGCAATGGAAGCACCTTAGTCTAGAGGAAGCCACTTGGGAATTGGAAAGTCATATGCAGGATGCATATCCAATTCAATTTCAGGGGAACTCTGAGGATCAGGAATAAATAACATCGAGGACAATGTTATAATTTAAGGGGGTGTGTATGTCACATGCCCCAATTTGCAAAAACAATTTAATGTTATTTGAGGAACATTGTGTTATATTTTATGCTAAGTTTGTAATCGATGACCTAGTGGGGTCAAGAATAATTAATGTAATTCAGAATATTTTATTTATAAATTAATAAATGATGAGACAACAGCTTAGGGAAGCCGTTAAAAGAGTGTTTACTGGTTAATTAGTGGAGGAGACTGGTTGGAGAGTAAACTGACAAGTGGCAGCATCCTCAAACCACTTCCAACTGTTGCAGATGGCAACTTCCCTATATTTGTGGTCATGATTCCCCAAGAAAGTGGAATTAAAGCAGGTGGCTCATTATATGAAAACTGACCCAGAAGACCTAGGCATCTGTATAAAATTTCCCATTGAAGATTGCTGAGGCTGCTCATTCTGGAGGTGATAATTCAGGGTGAATGAATTTGCTCAAGAGAAATTCAAGGGAGGGGATTACTGAAGTGAGTTTGAGGGGTTAACTGCTGAGACTGAACTTATTGCAGCTATTAGGCTGAAGTTCATACTGATGTGAGCAAATTTTAATTACTGAGGTAATTGGATTAGTCAGGTGATAGAGGTCTTAAAGTCATATTCTCCACCCAGTTCTCTGCCAAGAAGACTAGGAACAAGCTCGAGGTTCCCGCGGAAGTGTTGTCTAAGCGCTCTCTAGGAGTTTGGTTGGGAGGAACAACCTCCTTAAGCTGTTGTCGTCTTATCATTGACAGGTTCTATTTGTCTTTATGTTATTATATTTGTTTACTGTCTGCAATAAAATGTTTATTAGTTTCTAACTAAAGGCATGTTAGTATTTTAGAGTTTATGAAGAAAGGCGTAACTGTGTAATGTTAGACTTGGTAAATTATAGATTATGTTAAAGTTAGAAATGAATATGCAAAATGAGAAACAGATAGAACTAGAATTTCCATACTGTATTTTTCCACGCCTGACTCAGGCAGTACTCTAGTACAACTAGGTGTTTAGGTGAATAAGATGATTCTTTTACTCGAATGAAAATTGTAACTAGATTTTACTTTAGTTTGCTTATGATTTCTACTGTAAAGAAGTATTAAATACTGTTTGCATTTATTTACTTCAGTTATAAACTAAAAGATAGGTATGTAAAAGAATAGTAATAATATTATTTATAGAAATAATTCTAGGATTAATATTCTTTATAAAATATACAGATTATAGTTTAATAATTAAACACAAGTATCGTAAATAGGCTAACATCTAAAAACCAGGTAAAAAGAATTTGTAAAACATTTTTTATAACATTGAATTCCAAACACTGTGTGTCTCTGCCTAAGACAGAAGGATTCTACTATAATCTATTTAGAACCACAGAAGTCTCTACAGTAATACACTAATTAAAATTTGAAAGATAAATATATCCTTTTCACTAGTATGCAACATTACAACCCTAATCTTTCTTAGTTGAGAATTATAAACAAACTGTAAAAATCATTAAAGAACTCATTAAATAAACAGAGCTAAGAATTACCAAGTATAATAATACTATTATCAAACCGCAGGGTTTATTTAATTAATTAACCCTTTGAGCCAAAACAGACTAAAATATTACTCTTAAAAACATAGTAAAAATTCCCTTAAAATGTGCATTGGAAACCTTTTTAAATATAAGGTAATAATTTAAAATATTACCTAAACAAATTATTAAAAACAAAATCAATTTAAAAGATATGGCTTACAACCTTTAGAACTGAAGGTTGAGGTTCAAGCACATAAACAAAACCAAAATATGCAATATATATATATATATATATAT
>LPNX010332506.1:293320-305055 GCA_001517045.1 Pseudotsuga menziesii
ACCCCAGGTTATAACTTAAAGACAATTGTTATAACTCAAAATAAAATTGTTATAACTTAAATACTATAGGTATAACTTGAAAAACTGTTGTTACAACTTGGATGCTATTTGTTATCATAGAAAATATTCATGCTTTCAAACAAGTCAAATATATGGTGTAATTTTAGAAAAAGTATAGAGTTAAGAGATGGTTATAATATAGCTTATAACTATATTAAAAAGGAAAAGCCATAAACTTCCACAAACATAACCTTTATACTATTTTGATGAAGGAAGTGATCAAGAAACTGAAGACTAACAATAATGGAGAATTTCTCTTAAAGATTCTAATAACTCATTGTTAATTTTATAATTGGAAAACATAGGAACTTGTCCATACTTTAAAATAAGGACATCTTTTGAGTATTGAAGTGAGTTTAGATGTGAGATCACTAAACAGTTCGAAGTGAAATTAAGCCCCAAAACCACGAGCTCTATTTTTCTCTTTTTGGAAATTTATAAATAACATTTGCTGTAAACAGAAGATGATAAGCTGTGTCTTAAGTTTTTAAACGATTGAATCAACTTTGGTTAGTACTTGTTTCAGCCAATTTAAACCCTTGTTTAGGTTTGATAAAAAGTTAATATGGTGCTAGATATAAATACAACTATTGATTTCTAACAACGGAAAAAGAATTGACTTTACCTTCCTGTAGACAAGCAGTTTATCTAACCTTCTCTTAAACTAGCATCTTAACATGCTAGGAATGTAATGTTTGCGATGTAATTTAAAATAACACCTATTGGATCTTACGCTTACCTGCTAAACCTGTAAGGAACCAACAGTCCAATTGAGTTAGTAGAACGCTAAGTAAGCCCCGATCTCAAACAAGAATTCTTACCTACTTGACAAAAGTAAATCATCAGTATATCTAGCAGCACTTAATGCAAGTCGTTTTCTAACTCTGATAAAAATAAAGCTGTTAAGTCACTAATAGTACTAACACAGGTGTTTAAGATTACATCCTTTAGTTTACAGATTCTTTTAATGAAACAATCCCATGATCTCTTATAAACTCTTTCATTTTCCGCTAACCGTTAGCAGTTACTTATCTACGACTTTAGACATTTTATGTCACTTTAAAAATTTTAAATTTTTACAAAATTTCGGGTTGTTACAAAATGAAAATTTGGGGCATTGAGAGGGGATGGGGCCCTTTTAAAAGTATATGAAGGTCCATCGGTTAAAGAAGAATAAATGCATAAGATGCAAATATGCAAGCGATGCATCTGAGACAACAAATAACTTTTAAATGCATTGAAGAGATGTATCACACAACCTACAAAAAAGAATTATGAACAGTTTGCACAACGAAGCTCTCAAGTTAAAGCTATACATCTAGCTATTCAAACCAACAATAAATCCATTGTGAAAAACAAGGTGGATAGGTAGTCTTTAGAATGGATTAAATATATATGATGTATATTATGCCATGAGACTTTGCTAAGCCAATTGGGAACAATAGTTATGAACAATGTGCAAAATGAAACCCTAAGATTGCCACTAAACATATAGCAATTAAAACCTGTAATAAATCCACTGCCAGATATCTGCCAAAAATATGGGAACAACAATTATGAACAACTTGCAAAATGAAACCCTCAGATTGAAAGTAGACATATAACAATTCAAACCAACAATAAATCCACTGTCAAATATTTGCAAGATAATTTAATTTATTTTTTATATAAATTACATCCGTGAAGCTAAAATTAATGACAAAAAAATAAAACTTGCAAGGATTAAATTTCCCATTGTAAAAATTAAATGAATTCAAAGGCACTAAGATCATAAGAGAATTCCTTCTTAGCACAACTAGTGTCTAAAATAGTTCAACAGGGTGAAATAATACTTGTTATTTGGATCGAGTGACCAAACCTTTGTCAGAAAAGTGTACCGTAAACGAAGACCAACAAAAACAAGATAATACAATGAAAGATAATAAGTATAAAAGAATGGTTACCTGAGTATTTTTATAGATGTTGCAAAGCAAAGGAGGTTCAACAAACTCGATGAATCGAAGAGTTTGACAAGATAATCCGCATGAAATGCCAAAAAACTGACTGTACTTGGAGTAATTAAGATGCATGTCTAAGTTTGAAAGCAACCATGAATCTTGTTGCATCGATGGAGAACTACTGCATTGATGGTGGTGAACTAATAGTGAAGTGACATTGGTGGTGTTTTCTTCATCACAATAGATAAGCAACCCGGTCGCTAACATCTCCAAACCCACAAAACCTTGAGCATCAAAATAAAACATCAAGGACCAACACTGAAAACCCCTCTAGGACCAAGTTTGAAAAAACTTCTAGGCTCACCAAGGACTAAACCCACAGATAATCGATCTGAACAAAGGAATGAACCCACAAATGCTTGACATAATTCCTTTCAAAACATAAACCCTCAAACATGGAAACGGGTATGGAAAATCCATGTTTTCTGCACAGACGCAATGCGGTTATGGTCGTTCAGTCTCGTGTCCGTCCCTCGCTGCCTCACGTGCATGCAAGAAATCAAAACCCTCTGACAATAGATGGAACTTTGAACCAATTCATGCCTAGCACGAAGCTAAACCTTGTAAAAAAAAACTCCACGAAACTCGGTCAACAAAACCACCCATTGCTAGGAACACCTGTCATCACACACAGGACAAAAAAAGTTGCAGCTTCCAAGAGAAGCCCGAGCTTGCAACGCGGTTAACAAAACCACAACTTCAACTTGCTAAGACCAAATAAACCTCCAGGACCATCACCAAATAAACTCGGTTAAGCGTTCATCTGGGATTCGAGGGTCCCCTTCCCCATGGACTGTGACGTGAAGGAGACAATAATATTTTCAGATGTTTACTTACTTGTTAGTGTTCAGAGATGGGATAGGATAAAGCACAAACAATAATTCAAACTGGCACGAAAAGGACACTCGCACCCGCCATGAGAAGCCTAAGCTTGAAACCAGGTTAACAAAAAGACAACTGCAACCTTCCAGAACACCTTGTCAACAAAACCTCCTCCAAACTCAGTCAACAAAACAACACGTCGCCAAACTAACCCCACCATGACACACAACCCACACACAGTCGCAACCACCATGAGAAGCCTAAGCTTGAAACCCGGTTAATGTTGATGTATATGTAACTTCAGAATGTATTCTTCTATGTATTCTACGTATTGTGACCCGATGTTTATTCCGGGATGTTTCTATTATGTATTTGAGTCATGTAGTCATGCCCCGATGTTCCGATCGGGAGGATTAATAATGTAATCAAGTCATATCAAGTCATTAGGTAAGTCCCCACAGTTTTGGGGCACTTGAGTTATTATACACTAATTAAGGTGTAGGCTCGAGTAGTAATTATTAGGTCGAGCCTACGTGTGAAATGGCAATTCAAGTGAACGGACTAATATAAATAGAGAGTGTGAGTCTCTCTATTTATCACTTGTGAATTACATCACTTGCTCTCTCAAGTGTGGCGCACCTTTGGAGAAGGAAATACTTTGGCTTGACAGAAGACAGAAGGCTGATGTTGTGTTGGGAGGTCATCTTACTGTTTTGGGATCACATCTTGTGGTGATACTATCTTAGAGGAAGTTGAGGGGTTTTCTCCATTTATGGTTTCCCCTCCTAAAAATCTTTGTGTCTCTTGTCTCTTGTGATGTGCTTATGTGATTGCTGTGCTTGTTATTCTCTCAGTGAAAAGATCTTAACATAATGCCAGCTTAAATGTTGAAAAACTAACAGTTAACAAACCCAGAGACACAGCTTGGTAGGACCAAATAAATGTACGCGAAGCCGAAAAAACCTTCGTTGTAAAATGAAACCTCCACAAAGCGCGGTCAGCAAAGCCTCGTGTCCAAAAACAACGGGACACTTGTAAGAAATCCATTCACCAGATCTATGAGGAATCTTTGGTCACTTCGTATCCATTGTTGCGCCGAGAGGCGCTCTACAGCCCAATATGGGGGAGATCTTGTCGCGTGATGTAACGTTACTAACATGTCGGCAGAAAATAATAGTGAAAGTGAATATTATGGGGGAGATCTTGTCACGTGATGTAACATTACTAACATGTCGGTAAAAAATAATAGTGAAAGTGAATATTATGGGGGAGATCTTGTCACATGATGTAATGTTACTAACATGTCGGCAAAAAATAATAGTGAAAGTGAATATTATGGGGGAGATCTTGTCACGTGATGTAACGTTACTAACATGTCGGCAAAAAATAATAGTGAAAGTGAATATTATGGGAGAGATCTTGTAATGTGATGTAACGTTACTAACATGTCAGCAAAAAATAATAGTGAAAGCGAATATTATGGGAGAGATCTTGTAACGTGATGTAACGTTACTAACATGTCGGAAAAAAATAATAGTGAAAGCGAATATTATGGGATAGATCTTGTAACGTGATGTAACGTTACTAACATGTCGGCAAAAAATAATAAGGATAGTAGTAGTGAATATTATGTGAGAGATCTTGTAACATGATGTAAAATTTGCAATATCGAATAACTAATGTAAAAAAAAGGTAGTAAATATTTTGTCGGCTTAATAATGTAAGGTCATAACGTTTCATTTGAAATACACTCCCTATATTAAGACAAACAAAAAATATTTTATATATAAAAAAAAAAAATTATTCTCAAGGAGCTATTAGAGACGAAGATTCTGATCATTATTCTCAAGGAGCTATTAGAGACGAAGATTCTGATCGAGCAGCTATTCCAGACCAAGAATTTGATCGCTTTAACAAGGTGAACATTGCATAATTTTAATTCTTCATTTCAAATAACATGAATTTTTTTACAGTGAACATTGCTTTTTTTTTCTTCAAAAAACTCGAACCATGTCAGAACAAGCTGCCTATACCTCCTCCCTAGCTGCTTGAGTGCATTACTATATTCATATCATTCATTGTTAAATGGAATTGATGGATCAGGCTGCCGAGATCCATCAATTCCATATTTGTTTCACTATTATTTTTTGCCGCAACGTTTTCCCAAACACTCAAGATTCTAATGGAGCCGTCTAATGATGAAGATTTTTTTGATTGAATTTGGTGAATTTAATTTATAAAATTTACAATTGGTGTTGTTTGTTCAATGATTTTAAATGTAGAAACGAAATTAAGTAATACTAAAGCTTTCAAAATTTATAAGATTTAGTAATAATTTTGTTAGTTTTAAAAACTACTTTAAAAATTATGTTAAAAATCTTGAATAGGTTAAAATTATGATTGTCCTTGCAAAGAAGAGCTGGAAGAAAGATTAACAGACCGGGATATTGAAAAAGAAATGATGCCAACCATGGTACGATGATATATCTCATCATTCACGAGAAAAAGAGACGATGCCCAACCACGGTACGATGATCTATCTGATCATCCACGAGAAAAATAGACGACGCCCAACCAATGAGAATGAATGAAAGGATGGGTTTCCCATTGTTTCACTGCACGAATGCTTTTGGTGGAGTGGTTGGTTGGCAATGGATTGCTGAAAATGAAAGGAGGAAACTAAAAAGAAGAAGATGCCTTACACAAAAATATGATTGTCATCATAAGCAGAGCTACTGAATGGGAGAAAGATTAACAGACAGACTGGGTTACTGAGGAGTAAGAGGAGAGGCAGACTGAGCTGTCTTATATATGTTCGTGGAGGAAATATGTCAGCCAATATGAAGGAAACCCTGAAAATGAAGAAGATGAAAGAAGGAAACTGAAAAGAAGAAGATGCTTAACAGAAAATATGATTGTCTTCATGAGCAGAGCTACTGAGTGGGAAAAACATTAACAGACTGAGGAGTAAGAAGAGGAAATATGTCAGCCAAGACAATTTTGAGCATGCTCTTGCCTGCTTTGCAATTCAGCCTTGGCTTTTGGCAGATCGGAAAACTTAAACCGGTTGGGGTGATCATACAATGCGTAATGGGGTGGTTGCTGCTACATTTGCGACTCTCCCAAACTTACTCCCAACTTAAACATTTTCCAGGTCGTGTCTATAAGACTATGCGTTGCCATGTGACAACAGTAGCAGATCAGCCGATGGTGCCAAGGCAAATGATGCGTGATGAAATAAAATCGTCCTACTTGGGCAAAGAATTCCATCTGAAACGAAGTGAAAGAAACAAATTGCTACTAAATGGAAAAATGTCATATTACATAACCGACACAATCTGGGAATCTCTTCTGGACATTGAAGGAGCCGCCCCCACTACGGTGTTCCTAAAAGGGTATAAAGAATTTTGGCAACAAGTTGCTACAGGAGGTGTCATGACATTATCAGAAGTTCTTGATAGTTTGATACTCGACAACAAAATGATCAGGATATTAGACAACGATCTGCTACTTCCTGTGGATTTGTCTGTATCAGAAGAAAAACTACTCAAGTTTATAAACTTGGTGGGATTGTTCCTGCAAACCAACCAACAAATCTATTGGCTATTTCCTACATTGATAAGCTTTACGGCGACAGTGATGGAGTTCGCCACAATTTTTAGGGTTTGGCTTTATGAGCAAATAAATATCTTATTCTGCTGCATAATGCATGCCATTTGTGACAGACTACGTCGGTCAATTAGGAGGGAAGTGTACTCTTTCGGGAATTGGGTGGAGAATTTGAAGCCCAGCAATGATATTCAATTAAGGGTGGTGAAGGGGACTATATGCGGAGTCATCGCTGGAGGTGCCAAAGTCCAAAAGGAAGGTGCGATTTTGGTGCCTTGGCTACCCCTAGATAATGAGAACCAAAAGCGCTTCAATAAATAAATTGCTTTGAACAAAATCTATTGATCCATTATTTTAAACTAAATGTTAACTAAAAAGAAATAAACCAATCATAATTTTAGGTTTGAATTCGTAAAGTTCAAAGTGGATTTGATCCCTCTAATTCCTAGAGAGACATTTAAAAAAATTAATTACACATTTCACTCTTGAGAATGATTGGTAGGCTAATCCCTCTAATTCCTTGAGTGGATTTGATTCTAATTACTGAAAACTAAAGATAGTAAGCTTACATGGAAGTGGATTTAATTCTAATTACTGAAAACTAAAGATAGTAAGCTTACATGTATATATTCCCTCTGAACATTCCGCAAAAATTTGGCCTTGCACGTGGTTTTAAAACCATGTGCAAGGCCTCCTAAACAACCATGCAAGGCTTCTTAAACAATCCATGGTAAATTTCATTCAAGGAGATTTGTTTATTGTTTTTACCAAGTTTCAATTAAAAATGAAAATAAAAAAAATAAACAACTCCTTAAAAAAAATTAAATTTCAAAAAATATATTATTTCAAACACTAATCAATACCTTCATTTTCCAAGATTGTTTTTTAATGAACATTGTACCATCCATCCGTGAATCATAATGAAACAAATGAAGATATGCTTAAATTGTGTATTCATTATTATACTTTAAAATTTCTAAAAAGATTATAGTTACTCGATAAATAGATATAGATCCTTATTTACAGGGTGTGGTACATATTGGGTTATAAAATCCTTGTTATTTTTTTTGTTGCCAAAACCTTCAAATTATCTTTTTTCTCCGGATCCCTCTAATTCCTACATAGACAATGAAAAAATTTAATTGCACAATTCACTCTTGAAAATGATTGGTAGGAAAATCCCTCTAACAGTAACTTATTATTTTAATTGATTATCATGTAATCTACTTGAGAGATTGTGATTGCTAATTGTGTCTAGGTATTTAAAATGTATTATTTCACTACATAAACTAAAGATACTAAGCTTACATGGATATACTCCAGTTTTGTGTCGCCTCCCACCACTGAAACCAGCCTAGATCCAAATCCTAGGCTCTATCAAGCGCCGAGAGGGATCAAATCTCCCGAGGTGCAAACCTCTTATCGGGTATTGCACTAAAGGAGGTTTGCACCTCAGGAGATTTGATCCCTCTCGATGCTTCATAGAGCCTAGGATTTGGATCTAGGCTAGTTTAACATCAATTTTAGTAAAACTTAATTAGTACCTATATGTAAAGGTTAATTATAAATCAAATTAATTAATATTTATAGATATAAATTAATATTATATTTTATATTTTTATTCCCTAAGAGCAGGGAATATTGTAATCGCTTCGGTTTTGAAAATTGTGAAACCTATTGCACAACTTTTAATTATATGGTTTTGAGACTAAATTAAACTATTGTCCTAAATTTTGGAATGCCGTCCTCTTATTGTGAGGATCACTTTTTCATTTGGCCAGCTCTGACACCCTGACAACAATTCCAACCTGCAAGCTCTGACAACCCTGTACATCCGACAACCTTCAACACCTCCGACAAGTAATGCAGTGGCCTTGTCTTGCCACTTGCAAGGGCATGCAAAGGGGTGGCTCATGCATGTGATCGCTCCGTCTTGCTAGTTGCAAAGCTATGCAAAGGCTCATGCATGCGATCGCTCCCTCTTTCACATCTACAAAGGTGGTGTGGGAATACAGATAATCAAACATTTCCAGTGTACAAAGTTAGACAAAATTATGATGTTTCAAACTATTTGGGTTTCCAGAATCTTAATTTAGTTTTTGACAAATTTACTAAATCGGATGCTTCATCGTAGGGGAGGAGAAGAGCCTCAACGCTCATCGATTTCTTTTGGTACGATTTCATATGTCATTTTGAATTTAGCAGTAGAAATTTGGCTTAAGAGTCAACAGTATGTTTCCTACAATTCCATTGCATTTGTGGCATTTTCTGCGCTCCAGTGCTAATTTTCAACCAGATACGTGAAATTTTGAGATATGAGCGGGCTCTCCACATTGCTTATGTTCAGCTCAGATCTATCAGATTCCGCGAGTTTTCTGTGATTTAGCAGAGGTTTTAACGTTACAGAAGGATCCGGGCTCTATGTTTCACACTTTGAAACCATGGTGGGGAATTCATACAACTCTTCACAGTGCAATTTTTGTTTACATGATAAACTGATTTTCTAGATACATACATCGAAGAACCCCAAATTTTTCTAAATTTGATTCTGTGAAATTTAAAATCTGCCCCGTCGTTCTTGTCTCAGTTTCCCTTACGCACCAAGATGGGATGATGATACCTGCCACAAAGTCAAAGCGTCTGAGGATGAAGCAATACAACGGGTCGAATCTAGGAAAGACCTGAGAGCCAAGATTTACGGCAGGTTGGCCAGGGAATNATGATGATCCCTGCCACAAAGTCAAAGCGTCTGAGGATGAAGCAATACAACGGGTCGAATCTAGGAAAGACCTGAGAGCCAAGATTTACGGCAGGTTGGCCAGGGAATCAGCCCTGCAGGATAATAACAATAATACTGTGTATATTAAATCTGTATTAATGTGCTATAATATTGGTATTAAATGGCTAGAGTAATATTTTAAAATGACAAAGGGAGCTGATGGATTTTAGGAATATATTCTTGAATGAACACATTGATTGGCTTCTGATTTCAACGTTCCTTTCTTCACATACAGAGGTTATGTTAAAACCACTAATCATAATTTTGTTTATATTTCCTAACTGTCTGTCAGTTAAATAGACAGTTATGGTATTGTAACTATATATGTACCTCTATGTACATTGCTAATGAATTGAACGAGTATGCCTTTTCTGCCCATGTTTTTATTCATGGTTTCTTAATTCCTTCTTGGCTTCACTTATGTTTCTACATTCTTTTTATTATGCATCTAACAGTGGTATCAGAGCACCATAAGATCAGTGGCCTTGATTGAGAGAGTTCGTGTGAACATTCAAAGCGTATGATGACCTTCGACCAACAAATGGAAGAAAGCTTAACCGACCAACATTTCGAAAAAAAAGAAAAAAAAGAATAGTTGCTGATCAGTAAAAAGAAAAGGAGAGCAGAAAAGAGACAGTTGCATGTACCTCAAAGGATCCAAAGTTGGGAATCGCTGCCTAAAAAAAAAATCTGTTTGTATGGAAGAAATCTATATAATCTCGGTTGAAGATAACACTACCTATTTGCTGCAAGAACAGTTCGTTGACCATTGAATAAAGAATGACCACATGAGAGAAGTCTGAAGAGACCCGTCCCGGTCGTCCACACCAAATGCGGATCGGAGAATTTGTGAAGATTCGAGGAAACAACAGTTGGTCCATGAAACAGCAGTAAGTTGATACATGATAAAAAAATTTAAGCATTGGTGTGAAGTCAAATTAAAAGGAGATATTAAAAAAAGTTCTTGTAAATATTTTACCGCATTATTGAAGATAAGGAAAAAGGATTTTTCTCGTTTAAAAACTGGTATGTTTAAGGACAGGGATTTTATTGGTTTTTATTGAAAGTGAATTTTGAAGAAAAAGAAAATAAAATGAAAGTGAATTTTTAGTATTTTGAAGAAAATAAAATGGTAAAGAATTCCATTAAAGAATGTGAGTTGATCTGTGGAGTGGAAGGTAGCAGTGAAACCGTTTGTATCCACTTTACGGATTAAAAAAAAATTCAGTCTGTATTAAAGTGTATGTGTGAAGAAAACTTTCCAATCAGAATTTTGCAGCGAAGCATTGGTACAAGGAAAATTAAGAAGAATTCGTCCTGAAGGAAGGTGGCTATATAGAAGGTTGAAAATCGTTGCGTTTGTGTTATCAGAAATTGTTGCATAAGAATAATGAATCTGAATTGAAATTGTTGCTTAAAAACATTTATGTTGTATTGAAACATAGCGTCAAGAGAAAACTATAAAGTAGTTTGGGTTGCATCAAAAATAAGTTTTTTTTGAAAATTGTAAGAAAGAAAGAAGCCGCATTGAAGCTAGAAGTGAAGAAAATCCAAATTGTTGCAGAGAACATGTTCAGAATTTGCTTTATTGAAACCAGATTGAAAATATTGCAGACAGATTGAAGATATTGCAGATAGTTTGAAGATTGCAGCCACTGACATTTGAATATGCAAACAAATTAAAACAAATTTTTCAACATTCAGAATTAAAAAAAACAATTCAACACCTTTTCTGAACTTGTGTCTGTTTAAATTTTTATCCTTGCATTTTGTGTTTTTGCAAGTTTTTTGGTACTCACTATTGTTTCTTTAGTGAGTATTAAATATTGTTGAATTGAAAAATGATTGTAATTGGGTGCATTTTTTGTTGAATCCAACACCCATAAGGAAGAAAATCTAAATAGAGAAGTGTTGAGTTATAAGAAACCCTCAACATCTAAATGGCCAGAATGGAAGAACTCTTCCATCTACTACAGTCATCGCTCAACGCGACTCCAGGATCTACAATTTCTGTGAACAAGAAAATATTTAACAAAGTTATTACATGTTTGCAAAACATGCACAGAAAAATCGACATGTTCAAAACACAAAACAAGTTATTATCTGATGAACTGAGTCTTCTCCGAGAGCAACATGTTGATCATGAAAAAGAGGACAGCGAGCATTTTTCAAATATGAAAGAAATTAGTGAATTCAATGGAAAATTGTTTCTTGCAGACACTAGGGTAAGAAATGAAAATCCTAGTATAAATGAAAAAATTCTGAAAACTGAAGATAAAAACATTGCAAAGACAAAGGAATGTGGAGTTGCGACCAAGTTTGTAAGGCCGTGGGAAGAATTGTTGTTTAAAAGAAATAAATATGGTTTGTAAGGCCGTGGGAAGAATTGTTGTTTAAAAGAAATAAATATGGTTTAGGATATGAAAACTGTGATAATCTTTTCCATATTCCAAATTATAGAAAACCAG
>LPNX010332506.1:305295-317187 GCA_001517045.1 Pseudotsuga menziesii
TGAATTTCAGAAACAAGAGACGCAAACAAGAGACCTATAGTTTGCGAGGTCAACAAAAGTCTTTTGAACTTCTAGATTGACATGGTTGGTGGTATTCCTAAAACTACTTGATTGCTTTGGTTGGTTAGTGGTCATCCTAAAACCACAGATTTAGCAAAAGCCTTCATCTTCTGCTAATTTGTGTCAGAGACTTTGGTTTTTTACTCTCTGAATTTACTTGACATAGTTGATCATCAAGTAATGGCAGTTTTTTCCGGCAAGGACAAACTTATGATTAAGGGGGATGTTAAAACCACTAATCATAATTTTGTTTATATTTCCTAACTGTCTGTCAGTTAAATAGACAGTTATGGTATTGTAACTATATATGTACCTCTATGTACATTGCTAATGAATTGAATTGAGTATGCCTTTTCTGCCCATGTTTCTATTCATGGTTTCCTAATTCCTTCTTGGCTTCACTTATGTTTTTACATTCTTTTTAGTATGCATCTAACAGTAGTGTTGTGAAAGCTTTACCTACCGTTGTAGCTAAAGAGTTAATGGAAGAACCCATCATTATCTGTTCTTGCTTGCAGCTGTTGTGCCGGCTTCAACTGTAGAGTCAGTGGACGAGTCCCTCATTATCTAAGACGCTGGTTTATTTTTTACCTTTTAACTGTTTAGCTTTGTTTAGAATTCAACAATATATTTCTTTTCGTAACGGGAAAATCTATAAAAATGTCAATGACAGCTGGGAATGGGAAGCGCCCTTGAGACAATGTGCAGTCAATATTTTGGAGCTAGACAGTATGATATGTTAGGTGTCTATCTAGAGTGCAATTCATAGTTGCAGTGATTATGTTACCCATGTATATATTTGCCACCCTCATTTTTATTCTCTTGGGCCAGACTACTGAAACAACTCAGCTATCTGGCACACTTGCAATCTGGATGATTCCTCAGCATTTTGGATTTGCATGCTCTTCGTCTTCAGAGATATTTACAATCGCAGTTGAAGAACTCAGCGATTGCCTGGTTGTCTGGGGTGACCTTAATAATCCATATATTCTTAAGTTGGATTTTCATTGAGAAGATAGGAACGTGGGTTATTGGGGCTGCCATTACGTTGGATATAATGTCATGGCTCCCTTTTATTGGCCTATTTATCTATATGGTTTGTGGGGGTTGTGGATTTTCACGAGAGTCATTCTCAGGTCTTTGGGCATTTATCAAACTCTCTGTGGCTTCTGGTGTAATGCTATGGTAATGTATTCTCCTTATTATATATATACTTCCATATCTGCATTTCTTATTGCTGAATAAACACAACATGTGGGTACATATACAAGTTAGCTAATAATAAATTTTTGTTCATTTCTTTGAACAGCTTGGAAGTCTGGTATTACAGAGTATTGATTCTCTTGACAGGACATCAAAGAACCTCATTTTTTCTAAATTTGATTCCGTGAAATTTAAAATCTCGAGATCCATGGGAAATTACCCTATTTTTGAGTTTGTCTATGTTTGAAAAGCACAATAGAATACCAGTTTGCCTATGTTTAAAAAGCACAATAAAAAAAAGTGTGTTTTGTATAAAAAAATCCACTGTTCACATAGTAGTATTCTTGATTTGAAGAATTTAAGGTCCAATGCAGTGTATTTTTGTAATCTAGTAATTTATATTGAACTTTTTGTTTTTCTGGATATGATTTGCAGCTTCTCCGATCTGAAATTAAGGTATTTCTTCAATTTTTCCTTTCATCATCAGATATTGTGGGTATTGTCTTGGAGTGTCAAAAGATGATTGCTAAGACATCTGAACAAAGCTCAATCATATATAACTAAACTTCCAAGGTTTTATGAATTAAATCCAGCTACGGCGTCTACGACTACGACAACAGCTACCTAAATGCTCCTTATTACAGTCGATACGCCTATCGCACCTTCACAGCAACAATTTCGGAGGCAGGCAAGAAGTTCAGGTACAACATATCTTACAAAAGCTTTTATTTAAACATTTGACTTTAATTACAACTCACTTTTATTAGGAGGCAGTGTATCTCATCGTTGGTACTCAAATGAACTTTTTATCACTCAATATTTACATTTAAGGAACTTTTTATATGAGCGCAATAAGAATACATACCCACATCCCGAGCCAGTTGGTAATTGGCATCAACATGGAAAACTTAATAACTTTCTAAAGCAATCATTGGTGGAGTTGAAGGCTTTCTACAGGTATAAAGAAGATAATTTATCCAACAAATGTTTAACTTATTTTCTGTATTGAGAAGGATATGTAGAATGGAGTTCATTTAGAGATGTTTTAATTGAATATGTTTGTCAGACGATACATATAGTTTATGGATTTTTTATATATTATTCTAGTGATAATATGTATTCTTTGAGGAAGTGTTTTTTTAAGGAAGTGTTTTTTTTTTAATTTGAAAAAGAAAAAACTATTTTATTATATTCAATTTTAAATCAAAAAATTATATTAACATATATTAATTAAATATCTTATTTATTATATTCAATTTTAAATAAAAAAATTATATCAACACAAATTATTTATACAGTGAAAAAGATCAACATAACTATTCTAATGATCTTATTTTTACGTCTATAGTTAAGCCTATAGACTTGATGTTGACCACGCACCACACTGACTCTCAGACCAAACCTGCAGCAGTTGAGGAGGAGGGGGCTGCATCCAACTCAAATTCTACCAGAGTGCCTGGTTTATCTTAGTTCATTTTTCTGAAGCATTAAACACACGGAGGCTTATTTGGTATACTTGTTTCAGTTAGTAACTCATTTATGGAGGAGGAGGGGGCTGCATCCAACTCATATTCAACCAGAGTGCTTGATTTATCTTAGTTCATTTTTCCGAAGCATTAAACACAGGGAGGCTTATTTGGTATACTAGTTTCATCTTAGTTTCATTCTTATGATGTCCTCACGAATCATAATTTTTTTTATCATCGAGGTCTACCAGAAAATATCCACTCAATTGCCATAATCGAAACCCCATGTATTCAACCGAAGTTAAGGACAAGATACATTTTTATTATCAAAATCTGAGATATATAAAATCATTTTGCTGGGTTAATCCCTAGTGGTTACAACAAATAATTTGCCCTCTACCCACAGATCGCGTGAAAGTATCAGCATAATGAGGAGATCAAGCCAGGGTTATTCGAATCAAGTTATAAAAGGGTAAGAAATCTGATAGTACAGCAGGGGAATTCTCTGAACAATAGAGAATCAATTGTAATTCCTTCTCCGCTTCTATATTTTCGTTTAAAAATTTCTAGTATATGAAAAAACAGGAGTTGGAGACCGCATCCTTGCAGTGTTTGATCAGAGATGTTTATGCAACAATGATAGTGGAAAGCTGCTACATTCGTTATCTTTCTCTCATGTAAAAATATCCTTACTGGCAAAAGTGAATAAAAATAAATAAAAATAAATATAGGAAACTAATCATTTACATTTTTATAGAATAAAAATAAATACATTTAAGAATATGAAGAATGTAAAAATAAAGGATAACCTCTTTATTCTTCATTGCATTTACAGTCATTTCTGAAGCTTTGGTTAAGTCGAATTTGAATCTAAGAAGCCATTAAAAAAATGTCAAACTAGCATAAGAGGTGATACGCAAGCGATTAATTGTTGAAATAATGTAGAAATGATAAGCCATTAATTGTTGAAATAATGTAGATATGATAGGCAGATCATTCTAGATTGGATTGATGTGTATTATCTTTGATTAGCATAAGATCTATAACTAAAGGATCTGGATTTGGTTTGTTATGACCCTCTACACCTATATATTGTAACCTATTCTCAATTGCTAATTGAATTAGTTTAACCAGAATTAGTTTAACCATTCCTTTGTGTGAGCGAGCCTTCGTGCTCTGCCCTGTCTACTTTCTTAATTTCTATGTTGGTACCAGAGCACTGAAGGAGCCGAGCCTTGGTATGGTGCTTGGGTGAGTGCTTGGTATGGTGCTTGGGTGAGTGCTGGGAGGTGAGAAGAGTGAGCCGCCATCGTTAATCTACACTTGCAGCGAGCGACCACTGAAGTAGGTGCATATATATATATATATATATATTCACCGCCATCGTTGTTTGCTGCCTGCCTGCTGCTCGCTGTGAGTATTGAAGGCAATTGCGTGGAGAACCAATTGAGTATTGAAGGCAGAGTGAAAGAACAATTGCTCGAAGAACCAAAAGCTGATGGAAGGAGCTGCTCTCGTGTGAACAATTGCGTGGAGATCAGGACGTGGAGAGCTGCGTGGAGATCAGCGTTGGAGCTGAACGCTGGAGGTAAGAGTTGGGCGTGCTATAGAGATTCCTCCACTCGACATTCATGTGCCCAGGACCTACAGCAGCCGCTGCTTGCTTGCTTGGATTCTTATGGCTTCTCCATTATTTTAAACACGGTTTCCCTGATCTGCCCCACGAGCTTCTCTTTGACGGTCCCCGCGAATTCAGTGAAGATCAACGTGTAGATTGTTGCGTGTGAACATCGTGTAGATCACGTTCAGATCAGCTTTGAAGCTACTGCTGGTGAATTGTCCGACGGAGAGCGTGGAGATCAGGAGCTGAGTGTGAACAAATTGCATGGAGGTCACTTGATAATTTTTTTTCTCCCGTAAACAGTCTTGGCACCGCCTCCCAGCCAAAGAGGAAGAGCGGTGACTCCATGAATTTTGCAAAGGAGGAGCGGTGGCACTGCTGAAACCGTGAAGAGGAAGAGCGGTGCTCAAGCCTCTCCTTACACCGATTTTGGGTAACTCCCCCAGAAACGCCTGTGACAAGAAGAAGAGGTGCGGTTCTGAATATAGATCAGCTCTTCAGATCAGCTGAAAGAAAGTAAAATGGAAAATCCATCTTTTGCTGATACACATATCAATGAAGCATCCAAATTAAATGGTGAAAATTACGTAAACTGGAAATTTAAAATGATGACTGTGTTTGAATCTGCTAATGTGTGGTCAATTGTGACCGGTCATGAGCTGAGGCCTGCAGTGTGGTCAATTGTGACCGGTCATGAGCTGAGGCCTGCAATTGCCGCATTGCTTCAGGATTGGAATAAGCTGGAGTTGAAAGCAAAACTGACATTGAGGACGTCTATTAAAGACAACATCATTTTGTATATCAGATACTGTATGGCATCTAAGGCAACATGGACACGCTCAAAGGTCTGTATCAGACAACTGATGCAAATCTGGTTTTGTTTCTCAAAACCAAATTGTTGTCAATCAAGATGGAGGCTAATGAAGGGGTAAGCAAATTTATTTCTTGCATTAAATAAATGAGTGACAAATTGGGTGACATAGGTGAAGTTGTTGAAAGTTCTGATTTAGTAACAGTCACTCTAAAAGATTTAGTGCCAAACTACAAAGTATTTTTTTCAGCACTTGCAATGAGAGAAAACCCCCCAAATTTTGAAGAACTTACAGGGATTCTAATACAATAAGAAGAAATAATGAAGAACTATGATTTGGATGCTGGAGGTTTAGACTTGGCATTGATGGCAAGACGTCGATATACACATAGAGGCAAACCATGGAGCAGACCATGGAATGAAGACATAGGCAAATAATGGAATGGAGATAGAGGCATATTTCATCCAAAACATAAAGGTATGGTTCTCACTGATTTTGATAGAAATAATGTAGATGGTCATCATTGGGGAAAACCAAGACACCTCAATAGAAATAATTATCAGAAGAAATTTTATAGAAATAGAAACCACAATGGAAGTCACAATGGAAATTTTGCAAATACAGACACCTCTGAAATTAATGATTTTAAAAATTTGAGATTGTTTATTTCTGAAGATGCTCTGTCCGTCGAGACAGATGATGAGAATGCATGTTTCATAGATTCAAGTGCATCTGCACATATGTCTTGTAGGAAAGAATGGTTCGAAGAATACAATGAGAAACTTATGGCACTCATATCTATTTAGGAGATAATAGGTCATAGAAAGTACATGGTTATGGAATAATAAATGTGAGATTATCTAATGGTGAATTGAAACATATTCATAGTGTCATGTATGTTCCTGGCATTAAGAAAAATTTAATATTTGTTTCAACCATAACCGAGAATGACCTGAAAGTGGAGTTTGGCAAGTACCAGTATCAGATCAAAGACATTTGAAACCACTACAAGATTGTTGCTACAGGTTCAAGATGTGGAAAACTGTACAAGCTGGATGTGAGAAAAGACAGTCATCAGGCACTTGCATCCACCGTAATTACCACAAAGGAACTATGGCGTCAAAGGTATTGCCACATTAACCACCATGATCTTGTATTACTTCAAAAGAAATCTATGGTTGAAGGTATGCCTGTAATAAAGAATGAACATTTAGAATGTAGTGCATGTGCACTTGGCAAACAACATCGAGATGAATTTCCAGTACATTAAGAAAATAGGCAAACTGGTATGCTTGAACTAATTCATACAGACCTATGTGGACCTATGCAAACTAGATATTTAGGAGGTGCATCATATTTTCTGACATTTATTGATGATAGATATAGATACACATGGGTGTACTTCATAAGGAGGAAAGGAGATGTATTTGAATACTTCAAGGAGTTCAGAACCATGATTGAAAAATAGATAGAAAAATGCATTAAAATCCTCAGATCTGACAATGGTGGTGAATACCTGTCTGGAGCTTTCAAGAAATACTATAAGGAGAATGGTATCCAACAATAGTTTACAGTATCACACACTCCTCAGAAAAATGGAGCGAAAGGACATAACACTAGTTCAATGTGCATGCAGCATGCTTCAAGGTAAGCAAATTTCGAATGGTTTTTGGGCAGAAGCTGTGAATACTGTTGTATATTTGAAAAATATCAGTGTGACAAATAAATTAGAATTTCAAACACCATTTGAGGTTTTCAATGGATATAAACCACAAGTTAAGCATCTATGAATCTTTGGTTGTAAAGCATTTTCCCACATACCAAAAGATGATAGGAGGAAACTAGATGCTAAATCACTTGAATGTGTCTTTTTTGGGTATTGTAATGATCACAAAGCCTATAAGCTGTTTCACCCTATCACTCATAAATTAATTGCTAGTAGAGATGTGGTGTTCCATGAACATATAGATACAAGTAACAAAACATAACAATGACATAGTATGACTAACAATGATGAATATGTCAAATTAAACTCAATAGTTCAAGAGGGGGAAGTGGAAGAGCCACAAGAGAAGCAGGAAAAACAGAATAGCAGAAGCAATGGAAGCAGAAACAACAGTGAAAATAGCATAAGAAACATGAGAAACATGAGTACTTCTACAAGTTCAGATGAAGACACAGCAGAAAGCAGGAGGATTATGGATGGAACACCTGCGGGTAACAGAATCCTACGAAGGTCAACAAGACAGACTCGTCCCCCTCCAAGGTACAATGACTATGCTCTAATGACTAATTTAATGAATGTCTGTGAACCAATGAATTACAAACAAGCCAAAGATAAAGCAGAATGGGTTGAAGCAATGAACGAAGAATATAACTCAATTATGAAAAATCAGACTTGGGAATTAACTAAGTTACCAGAGGATAAGACACCCATAGGCTTTAAATGGTTGTTTAAAATATAAGCTTAAATCATATGGTAGCATAGAAAGATTTAAAGCAAGGCTAGTAGCACAAGGCTATGCACAAAAAGAGGGAATTGACTTTGAGAATGCTTTTGCACCAGTAGCAAAACTAAACACAATTAGAGTTCTGGTTGCATTAGCCACAACACATAAATGGAAAATCCATCAATTAGATGTAAAATCTGCTTTCTTAAATGGTGATTTAAGAGAAGAAGTCTACTTAGTCCAGCTTGAAGGTTTTGAACAGAAAGGACATCAACATCTTGTATGTAAATTAAAGAAAGCTATCATATAGATTAAAATAAGCTCCTAGGTCATGGTACATAAAGATTGATACATTCTTTAATCAGAAAGGTTTAGTTAAAAGCAAAAGTGATCCTAACCTTTATATGAAGAAAGATAAGGAAGGAAATATTTGTTTGATATCTTTATATGTAGATGATCTTATCATTACAGGGAATGCATGTAAGTTGATTACAGAAACCAAAAATCAACCGTCACAACGGTTTGAAATGAAAGACCTTGGATAATTACACTATTGTTTGGGACTTGAAGTTTGGAGAGAATTTGAAAAAACTATGATCACTCAAAGTAAGTATGTGAGGGAAAAAATGAATAGATTTAACATGAGTGATTGCAAAGAATCATCAATTCCTTTAGAATAGAATATGAAGTTATGAAGTCAAGATGGATCAAAGGATGCTGATGGTTCTTTGTATCGACTGTTGGTGGGAAGCCTGAATTATCTCACTACCACAAGGCCAGATATATCAAATGCAGTCAGCATTTTGAGCTAGTTTATGGCTAAACCAAATGACAGCCATTGGAAAGCTGCAAAGAACGTCCTTAGATATCTGAAAGGGACAATGAACTTTGGTCTTTTATACACTAATAAGTTTGATGTTCAATTGGCAGGTTTTTCTGATTCTGACTGGGTAGGAAATCCAGATGACAGAAGATCTACTACAGGATATGAATTCAACATTGGATCAGGAGTCGTATCATGGAGCAACAAGAAACAACCAACTGTTTCTTTATCATCCATAGAATCAAAATACAAAGCCATGTCTAGTGCAACATGTGAAGCTGTCTCGTTGAGGAGGATTCTTGAAGAAATTGGAGAAAAACAAACATAACCCACAAAAGTATATTGTGACAATAAAAGTGCAGTCAAAATGGCACACAATTCAATTTATCATGCAAGGACAAAACACATTGAACTGCAACATCATTTTATCAGAGAAAAGATTGAGTCTAAGGAAATTAAACTTATTTATTGTAACAAAAGTGATAATGTCAATGACATATTTACCAAACCTGCCAGCAATATTCACTTTGAGATCCTTAGGAAGAAATTAGGTGTTGTAGAAAATCCATTTCTACATTAAGGGGGTATGTTGGAATAATGTAGAAATGATGGGAAGATTATTCTAGATTGGGTTGATGTGTATTATCTTTGATTAGCATGAGATCCATAACTATAGGATCTGGGTTTGGTTTGTTATGACCATCTACACCTATATATTGTAATATGTTCTCAATTGTTAATTGAATTGGTTTGACCATTCCTTTGTGTGAGCGAGCCTTTATGCTCTCCCTTGTCTACCTTCTTAATTTCTATGTTTAATTGCGGTCTTAACTTTTCCAAATCTAAATATTTCAAACCCTAGTAGTAGACATTGTAATTGGATGATATGAATAGAATCGAGTTGCCATGAAAAGGAAATAATACATACCCTAGTACAAAATTTGATAGAATATGGTTAAAGTGAGCTTCACATGCACCTTCGTGCAATGCATAATAAACCAATCAATAGATAATGGGTCAATAAAGTAAAGGGAAAATGAGACGTGAACAAAACAAAACCCAGATATGTGCACCACTACAGGTGAAGAGTTGGGATGTCGACTCAGCCTTAAGCCTTCATCGCCAGAATCGAAAAGTGCAATAGAGGGAATAGAAGGAATCAACCAAGCCAGGAACCTGTAAACAATAAATAGGAGTAAGAAGCCTTGAACCTTTAGTCTTCATAACTCAAATCACCAAGGAAGGAAAGGCCAACATAAGGTAAAGGAAGCCCCAATTTATGACTAAAAGTTTCGGTAAATGAAGAAAGGATCGTGGATAAGAACTATCATAGGAGGGTGAGAAATGAAGAAGGGATCTTGATAAGAATTATAATGAGGAGGTCGACAGGGGATCGAGAAGCCATGGGTTCTTCTCTTACGCATTCGATTGAGTGGAATTGGTTAGCTAGATTCAAGATCAGTCCCACAAACGAGGCAAATAGACCAAGAAAGAAATGGGTTGTTTGCATTCCAAAAGGCCAAATTTTGAGTAAGGGAGAACAAGAATGGCATATCTTTTAAATGAATTTCCACCCACATATCATACAAGACAACTGCATATTATACAAGAAAGCTACTTCAAAGCATAAGAAATGGCATATCTTCTAAATGAATTTTCACCAACATATCATACAAGACAGCTGCATGTTATACAAGACAACTACTTCAACGAATAATAAATAGACGAGGGCTTACTAGGATCAGCATTCAAAAATTAAATGCCACTTTACTCTAATACTCGGCTCATATATGTTGGAGAAACGTAATTACTCGCAGATCAGTACGCAACTTCCAGCCGACTTTGTCAGAGGCCGTACGAGTCGAGATCTTGTCTGTCAGTCTGACAAGGAGGAAAAGTCCACAATTCGGCTTTGTAAAGCAGTCGAATTTATTTCAGAAGCTAAGTTGTTAGATAGATAGTTATTACAGTCTTTAATGGCAAGTAAGTCGGTCTATGCTGTAGCAATCTCCAGGTTGCCTATAAATAGAAGAAGCATTTTTTGTAAATCTGTTGAACTCAGGAAGAACACAGGAACACAGAGCAGAGGAACTCAGGGTGAGAAAGAACAGTTGAAGCTCAAGCTTCTGTGCATGTAATTTAGTCGACGAGCTGAAGCTCTGTAGACCGATGAGTCTGGTCGGACAAGTCTGGACCGACCATTTTGTAATCGACAAGTTTGTAGTACTTTGTTATTTCAGCACAGTTAATATATGAAATAGTTTGTGGTTGAATGCATGATTATTTGGCCGCATATATTTCCAGATTTACTTCTGTAAATGTCTTTTACAGTTACTGTTAAGTAAAAGAACAAGAACCCATAAAAAATCTCACTGCGTGAAAGTTCCAGGTTTTACGGTCGACTCAACTCTTCCTACATATTTGGCACATGTTTCTCATAAGTTATTTGGATTTGTAAATCTGTCTATTTTACTTCATTTTACTCACAGGTGAAAAACATTTGTAATTTCTTAAGTCTTTAGACTAAGAAACAATATCCTGCAGATTTCGACCAAAGTAAGCCGACTAGAGTGGTCGGTTGGTCAGCTGACTAAAGCAGCCAACTTGGTTGAAGGTCCGACTTGGTCGGAGTAAAAGTGGTCGAGGTAAAAATCAGTCGGACAACTAAGTCGGAGTAATTTTGGTCGAGTAAAGACCGACTAAAATTTATAAACTTGTCTAGTCGGACATAGACAAGTTTCACCCGACTGGTGAAAAAGAAAAGTGGTCGACGTGAAAGGTAAAATTTGAAATTTGAATATCGACTGAGCCCTAAACCCAAGTTTAGTCGGCTCGGTTTTGGCTATCTGGTATTAGAGCCAGGTTATATCAGAACAAGGTTTATATCAGCCCAAGATTTTAGGAAAGAAATCTTGTCTTAAAGAGTGGAAATTAATTTTCTGAGGAAAGTTAATTAAAAAAATTAAAATGGCTTCCACTTCTGGCTCATTACAACCTCCAAGTTTTACAGGAAAGAATTATGAATATTGGTCTTTAACAATGAAGGCTTTATTCAGAGGTCAAGATGTCTGGGAGATAGTCCAGCATGGTTATGCAGAACCAGCAGACATGACAGCATATAACAATCTCACACAGGCTCAGAAAGATGCCTTGAGAGAACAGAGGAAGAGAGATGGAAAAGCTCTGTTTTTCATACATCAAGCTATGCATGAGAGCATACTCCCAAGAATAGCAGCATCGACTAATGCCAAGGAAGCATGGGATTCATTGGAGACTGCCTATCAAGGTTTAACTAAGGTAAAGACATCCAAGCTGTAGATTCTGAGAAAAGACTTTGAATCTCTGTGCATGAACGATTCAGAGAATGTAGACACATTCTACACCAAAGTTGTTGGGTTGATAAACCAACTGAAATCTCATGGAGAACCCGTATCAGACCAAAGGGTTGTTGAAAAAA
>LPNX010332509.1:7025-39801 GCA_001517045.1 Pseudotsuga menziesii
ATATCAGAAGAATTGGAAAAATCGTGGAAAAATTCATGGGCATTCAGTCTCAGATAATTACAACCATTTCGCCCGACCAAGACCATAAGGTAGGAAACCTTACCTTGCTCGCTTCACACAATGGAACGCCCCTCTGCTCTCTGCGAGCCGTTTGAGATAGAAAAAAATGACCAAGGCCGAGGCCCCATTAGAGTGTCTAGAGAAGTTGTTACAAAGCTCAACATTGATGATCTAGAGGGCCATGCACGTAAAGAGAAGTTGGAGAAGTTGGTATGCTTCAGAGGCAAAGGCTGGAGACCATTTTGGAAGATATCTAATAATGAATTGCAGCGTTGGGAAGTCAAGTCAATTTTGCAGGCTAGGCCTCTTGATCTCCAGTATGCAACCTATTCTATTAAAAAACAAGTATCTAAACAAACCATATGGTACTTGTTTAAAAACATAAACAAAAAATAAAGTCTCCATATACTTGTTTTTGTTTTTTAATAGAATAGGGTGTAGACGGGAGATCCAGACGCGTCGTGTGCAAATTGACTACCCTACATTGCAATTCGGTATTGGATATCTTCAAAAATGGTCTCAGAATTGGCCTTTGGAGCGTACCAACTTCTCGTGACGTACATGGCCCCGTCCATCATCAACGTTGAGCTTTGTAACAAATTCTTTGGACACTCTGATCCAGACTCGGCCCTCGTCATTTCTCTCTATCTCGAACGACTCTTTGAGAGCAAGGTAACATGTTATTGGTTCAGCTGAATGGCCATAATTATCTGCCATCTCTACAATGTTTGAGACTGAATGCTCAACGAATTTTCCACACTTTTCGATATTTAGCACTGTTACTGGTTTGTCAATCCTTTTTGTTCTTCTTGTTAAAATGCAACACCATGAAACACTAAGCCATATCTTTTCTTTTTTTATGAAAAATATAGCCATGGAAATGCAAGAATCAAGAGGCTGGGTTATTTAATCGAACAAAACTAGTACAGCTATTTTCGTTTGACCTTGACAGCTATTTATCTGCATTTTGCATTTTGAATGGAACATCCCACGATACAAAATGTGATGGTACTCATGTAATCACGCTGAGGCAGAGCAACCTTGGAAAGGAAACGCACGTGATTATCCCTCTATCCTTAGTGGGTGAAGGAATTGAAAAAATATGTGAAGGTTGTGTTTCAGGGTTGGTTGGTTCTTAAAATTGAGGTTGTGTTTCCGGATTGGTTGATAACAAGGGAAGAAAGATATGAGCAACTATTCGTGTTTCTTAGCATTACACAGAAGGACAATAAATAGATGGAGCAGATCCAATCAAATAGAAGTGTTGAATTCCTTCATAAACCAACAAGGATTATGATTGTCCATTTCATCAAATATCGGATCAATCCCTTTAACTAACACCCCATTTGTATTTTCGTCCCTGGTTGGTTGATAACAAGGGAAGAGATATATGTGCAACTATGCGTCTTTCGTAGCGTTGCACATTAAAAAATACAAGGAGGAAAAATCGATGGATCTGTTCCACCTTGGTAGAAGCGTTCAAATCTTTCATGTAACACTCAGCCTCGGTCAAATTGTCCAGGAAATCCAATTTCTGCGACTTTGACTCCTACATTCGTACTTGTTATGCCGTAGAGAACAAGTATTTTGTTACAGCGGAGCAGTTTTTCACGTCTGTGTTATCCATCCTCTGGCTGGCTTTGGCAGAGATGAAAAACTGCTCTCCCATAACAAAATACTTGGTGCCTACCTATTGTTAATAATTTTGAGAAAGCGCAGTGGCAGGCATCAATTCTCTGTGGTATGTAGGAGGAGTCATAGTGGCAGACTCAATGCTCAGGAAATTTTTGGACGGTTTGATTGTCTCTTAGTTCCAGTCATCTGAGCTGGAAATTCTAGCGCATGTCTTTCCTTGGCTTATGACATACTAGGATTACGACACAACGCTCTATTTAAGGGGAAGAATAGATTTGTCAATGAATTGGCGGCTAGGTTTAAGCTGTCTTATGAAAACAAAAAAAGTTTTAAGGTCAACAATATGGTCAAACTTGCATTTGTGTTTTGATAAAGAATATGGTCAAACTAACTTGTATTTGTGGTTTCAAAAAATTGGAAAAGTCAGCTTTCTTGTTTTGTAAAATAGAAATATAATTATGTTTTAATTTCAATGATGAAATTAGACTTCTCACTTTTGAAAATATTTAACATATTTAAAATTCCAAAAACTTGATAACTGTAATTTACTTAAATTTTAAAAAATTCCAACTACATTATATTAAAATTGTGTCTAAAAAATAAAAAAATCAAACTATTTCAATCCAATTCATAGAATTTTTAAACTATTCAACTGGAAACCGTTAACCACTAAATGTGATATTGATTTATGGTCAACAATTGCTTTAATTTAGTTGTCTGATTTTGTTTGAAATTCAGTGTTTTATAATAATTTTATTTATATATCTATAATCCTATAAGCCGATTTGGGTTTGACCAAAATTTGATTGAGTTTTATAATTTAAAGCGATATATGCAAATTCAATAGATGCTAATGGAGTAAGCTAACATTTAGAGATTTGCATTTTCTTCTACGTTTTAGTAGGAATCTAAAAAAAACTAAAATGGCCGGATTATGCAATTTTAGCAACCCAAAGCTACTATTTCAACAATTTTTGTCGGGTTTTAGTTAGAAAATCGAGTGGAATAGTAATGCAAATCCTCAAAACATTAGGCGGATGTTAATGTTTTCCATTTCTATCATGGATTTCAACTTTGGTTAATTTAAGATAATCAAACAACGATAATCAAGTAGAGAGGCCCTCTAAGTCAAGGTAACTATTTAAACATAATCTTTCTCAAGGGAATGAGAGAAACGATCGAAGGTTCTTTATGCATGTGTAAGTTACGAGACACCTACTTCAATGCACATGGAAAATAAGTCAATCAATCTGAAGCAAGCCTTTCATTATTTGGTTTGTATGCCTAATAACATGAATTATTATATTATTTCATCATTTGTTGGGGAAATTTGTATATTATATTTACAGGTGTTTATATTTTAGAATTTGGGGTGGACTATTACATATTGTTTTTCTTAGATTGAATAAAGATGAGACAAGTGTACTCTTGAAATTGATTTTATAAGCATAGTTCTAAATTTGAAATAAAAAATTATATATTAAAAGAAATAAGTGCCCTTTCGCAACGAAGAGTGTCAAATACTCGGGATATGTGATCAACTCACCACGAATTCAAATCAACCCATAGAAGATAAAAGTCTTGAGGGAATGGACAACTCCAAGAAACATTCATGAGCTCAGGAGTTTCCTTGGTATAGAAATTTTCTATTGTTTTCAATGACTACATGAAAGAGAATTTTCTTTGCAAGATAGGACAACTTTGTGTACATATAGATGAACACATCCATAAGCTCATTTGGGATGCATACTTGAAATAAACAATAGATCATTTTAAAGTGTAGAATACTGTTGCAACACCTTCTAAGTATTTTTATTATCCTTCACTAAAGACGGATGACGACAAGTATATCAAGTCTTTTGTGGTTTGTTCCATCATAAAGCCATTGAATCAATGAAAATGCTTGTATACACCCTTTCCCATTTGAATTCAACCATGGGAATCCATTTCCTTGGAATACTTTCTTGGATATCCTTTTAGCAAAACCCAACATGATACAATCTTTGTAGTGGTTTATAAGCTCTCTAAAATTGTTTTTTTCATTCCCTGCAAAAAGACTATGATAATACAAAAGTATGCTTAGTTCTTCTTTAAGGATGTTTGGAAAATTTATGGCTTACCGACTAAATCAGTATCTAACAAACATTCCATATTTATCAGCACTTTATTGAAAACACTAGGGTAGCAACTCGACACACAACTATCTACGTCGATTATATTCCATGCTCACACCAATGGACAAAACAAAGTTGTGTCCATAATTGGTGGTAGAGTTGCTTTGCATGAAAAACAAAAACAGTGCAAAACATGGGATGGAAGTTTCTTATACATTCATCATAGCTATAATCAAGAACACCGGTACAATTCTCTAGGCAAGAGTATGTTTGAAGTCTGTTATGGATTTCATCCCCTGTTGTCTATTGACTTAATAAATCAACTGAAAAGTTTGAACGAGATAGAACATGAACAACAAGAAATTGAAAAATCACACAATGCTAAAGATATGGATTATGCGATTGACAAATAAGCATGAGAGATGTAATATTACGCTAGTGAGAAATCCAAATCGTAGCATGATATGCATTATGTGAAGTGTATCAGAAACTCCAGATAAGTCAGTCAATTCTTCTTGACTACTACATGAAGTAAAATTTGCTTGATAAGCTAGGACCATTTTGTGTACCGAGTCTATGTAAATACATGCATACACTCCTTTTGGATGCACAATACAAAAGAAAACATGTAACTTTGGAGTGGAAAATACTCTCACATTACTCTATAAGTATATATATTGTCTTTCACACAAGATGGATGTCGATAAGTACATCAAGTCATGTGTGGTTTGTGACATCATCAAGCCATTAAATCAATGAAAATGGTTGTGTACACCCTTTCCCGTTATAATTCAACCATGGGAATCCATTTCATTGGACTACTAGACTAGATATCCCATCACCGAAAAACAACATGATAGAATCTTGGTAATGGTTGATAGATTCCCGAAAAGGGTTTTCCTCATTCCTTGTAAGAATACTGGGACAACACAATATTCCGTGTAGTTTTTCTTCAAGCATGTTTGGAAACACTATAGCTTACTGACTAAAATCATCTCTAACAAAGATTCCAAGTTTGTCAACACCTTTTATAAAACACTATGGCACCAACTCAACACACTATTATCTATCCTCATCATGTTCCATGCTCAACCAATAGAAATACAAAAGTTGTAAATCACAAGGTGGTACAGTTATTTATCATCCACGTCCACAAGCATCACAGAACATGGGATGAAAGTCTCATGTACATTCATCATAGCTGTAATTGAGCACATCGGTACAATTCAACAAGATAAACTACGTTTCATGTATGTTATATCGTTAATCCCTTAACGCCTGTTGAATTAGGTCAATCAACAAGTTCGATAAACATAGACCATGAAAACTGAGAATTCGAAAAATAAATCAATGTCAAAGATATGTTTTGTGTGATTCAAAAATAATCATGAGAGGTGTTGCTTCGGTCTAGTGAGAAATCCGAATCCCAAAACGACATGTGTCGTATTCCTCATTCATTCAAATTTGGGATCAGGTGTAGTTGCATCTTAAGAGGAAAACATTTGTTAGATTTGATAGGAATTCCAACACTTTATGATATGTTCCTTGCATTATTCTTGAGAAAGTTTGGGAAAATGATTTTTAAGCTCCACATTGCAACATATATGGGTTTGCATCCTATAATCAATGTAGACTTTATTTGATTGTATTTTCCACCACTTTTATAATAGATAAACTTAAGTCTTGAATATCTAGAAGACATCCATACATATGTGCAATAACCCCTTACCATCAACACCATTGTTGGAAATCAAGAACACCACACAAATATGCAAACAATTCCCTTGTCTTAGGTGACCAAAGCATGACAAATACTAGCTCAAGGAAAGTGATATCCTCTCACCAAATTGGAGCAGAATTTTACGAATGTGATTAGGCATGAAATCGGGACCTTTGCGACATAACAGGGAAGGTTTAATCCATTCTAGGGCTCTATTGGTTCCCTCAACAAGTTCCTAGTCCCATTCAACTCCTTGGTTTGATCTGAGTCAAATTGACTCAGTCAAGCTTACATATCTAACAATATATAGACTATGTTGACAGAACCAATCTTATACAATATTTATTGATCATACATGCCCTATATAATTTGATGACTCCAACGCATGTGAGATGACTTTCTAAACAATCAAAAGGCATCAAGAAGATTCGTTCAATGTGAAAACAATGTCTCTTCATGTTCTTCTATCCAATAGATGCGAAGAAGATGGTTGGTCTCCTCAATCACATTATACCTTCATCTTTCTAGAACTAAAACATGATCAGTGCAAACCCTCGACGACATTGATAAAGTCAATATTGTTGGACTAAAACCCCTGGGTGTTAATCTCCACTACAATTTCCAGAGTTAGGATCGAAGGAGACGGTTATTCCATGTTATGAAACTCATTGGGAGTGTTGAATTGAATTTCCAACAATTCCCCCCTCCTGCACGAGTTGCGTGGGTTTCAAACAATTGACCTTTAGCTCTGATACAATTTGTTGGACTTATTATTGCTGTTAGAACAAAACCCCCAGGTGTTAATATTTTCTACAATATCTATAGTTAGGATCTCGGGAGCCGGTTACTTCATGTCATGAAACTCACACTGCGGGTTGAACCCAATGTCCAAGAAAGGTCTCAATAATGAAGAGGGTTCGAATGATGAATCAAGGCTACTCACCATGTCGATTTATTATTATAACAAGCTTCCATCAATCCACTATCTCCTCAGTGTAATGAAATCAAAGAGATTCCTCTCCTAGAGAAAGACAATAGGATCGTGGACGAGATCAATGGGTCCCCCTTGATGTTTATTGTGGTTTTTAGTGATATTTTTACTGAATTGAAGCTAGGACATGTGCCATTAAGCACTTTTTTTTTAGGAAAATTCTATCTCATGTTATTATGTTTAAAGGAGACAATTTTCTAATCGAATCCAATACCAATGCAATTTGTCACTAGTATTTGAGGAAATATTGTCTAAAATGAGCCTTTTTTTAATTGAAACTAGGACCAGGGAAATTTGACACAAGGATTGAGAAAATAACATCTCATATATGTTGTTTATTTTTCTCTTCACAGTTGAATGTTATTTTTTGCCTTGAATGCGTTGATCTACAGTTATTGTTCATGCATGATTTTCTCCTATTCTTTCAACGATATAAGCTATGAATAGGGCATCCCTATTGTTCTGTTTCACTTAATTTATGTTTCCCAAAGATATTTTTCTCCTCCCCACCCAAAATACCAGTTTAAATCCCCCAGCATCATTTAGAACTCACTACATGCACCATAGGTTTTAGTTGCAAATCTAGTCAATGAAAGCATATATGAATCCCTAAGAAACCTTACGGGGACAAACTAAGTAATTCTACATCCCAAACTTAGGGTATCCTCCCTTACCTCAAGGATTGAATCAATTCTCTAAAGTGGAGTGGGAAGGTGCATCATGCATAACCCTCGTTAGCCTTGCAACCCTCTTTGAGCATCAATTGCTTATTTTATGAGATCCATCCATGCCTTAAGAAGAGAAAATAATTGAGGGATACAACATGAGGAACAATGGATCCAATAGACAAAAATATGGTCTATGTAGCCATTAACTATCATCATCATCATCATTACATATTGAAAATAATAATAATAATAAAATTAACAAATTTTAAAATATAATAAAAAAATATTTAAATTAACATATTGTGTTTGTGATTGAATAACATGTTTATTTATAAACAAAATTATAAATAGATTGATTGATGGTTGAAAAGCTTTAAAAAAATCTTAGAATAACATAAATTATTTACAGAGATTGAATAGGTTGGGTGCCACCATGGGGTATTTGAGGGTACTAAATCTATTTATGAATTTATAAATACAATTTGAACACTTATAAATTTGGATTTTTTTAAAACACCGAAACTTACAATAAAATAAAAAACATAGAAGAAATTAACTAATCTCATTAAAAATATATAGAATTCATTGGCGTAACTTGGTTCATTTATTTTCATTGCATTAAAAGAACTCATCACTCTTCTCTTCTCACTATTATAGTCCACCTAAAGAGAGCACATCATCAAGAAAAAACATATAACTAATATGTCATAGTAATGGTCCAAACACTTTATGGAGGAATTCATGCCTCCAACTCTCCCTTTATGTTTTGTCATTTAAACAATATTTTTTACAACGTATGACGTATTTGATATATATATTTAAATCATTAAATATCTAAAAATAATTAATGGCATATTACATACAATATTTCAATTTTTAACTCTATTAAAATATTGTAAATGCATGAAGAAATCCATTAACCCAACTAAAACCCTTCAAATCCATCATTGTCTCAACTAGGAACTTAGTCACTATAATAGCAAATATATATAAAAGAAGAAAATCAAAATACAATGTTTGATATAAAACTTTCACATCATTAATTCAATTAATAAAAAATTTAAACATGAAGAGATGCATAAACCCAACTAAAAGCCTTTACACAATATATATCATATCTTCGCTGAATAGCCTATGTTCCTCCTTCCTATTGCTGATGTTGCTTGGCATTGCGTCCCTTCAAATATGGAGGTAGATTGTTGAAGGTAAAGAAAGATGTTATAAGTGGTTAGCTAGAAGAGAAGAAAATGATAGGGGAATCTTTTTCATAAAAAACATTAGAGTCTGATTAAATTTTAAAAACATTGATTTAATAGAAATGAAAAACTAACAAAATGGATGATGATTGCATGGAGAGGAGTGATCAAATATTTTTACTATAATTTTTTTCTAATTTACATCTCAAAAAATTGCATCCCTCTAAGCTATTTTGTGCATTTGAGTTTAACATAAATCTATGTTTGGTAATAAAATAAATGAACTTATATTCATGTTAACTTTATAAAATACTATTAATCAAATATCTTAAAATTTAAACTCTAAAGACATATAATTGACCAACTTATCCAATAAATCCTATAGCATATAGTTGGTCACTCTTCTCCTTTTACATCTTGTACAAGAAGCTAGAATTTTTTCGAAAGAAACAAGAAAGGACCAAAGAGGTTTAGTTTCCAATCTATTGGATGTAGGAGGATTTAGTCTAGTGAAAAACACAATGGAAAATAATTTTTTAGACTTAAACTTTGCTTGTGCCATTTGAGCAACGCCATGAAAGAGTAGCCCATGTCTTTTCTTCCCTTATTACCAAACATGAATGCACAAAGTTGTTTTATTTAAAGAAGAGAACCAGTGGATGAATGAATTGGACAAAAATTAAGACAGAGCTTTATAAAACCACAAGTATTATCATATACAGATTTATTTAAAGGAAAGAATAAGTGAGTGGATGAATTGAAAAAAAAATAGCAACTAACTAACTAGGTTTAGGCTCTCCAAAATTTTGAAAATTGCATTTGAAACTACAAGTATTATCATACACGGATTTATTTAAAAGTAAGAATAAGTGAGTGGATGAATTGGAAAAAAATAGCAACTAACTACTAACTGACTAGCCAAGTAGGTTTAATTTCACCAAAACTGACAAAATTGCATTTGACTCCCAGGTTTAAGCTCCCCAAAACAGTAAACCTTGCATTTGAGGAAGATGTGGCAAAATACTGTCAATGAATGAATGACATGTAAGCTATGAAAAACTGAGGGTTTCGTTCCTATCATATAGGCTGCCAAAATTATTTTGAACATGGAATAGCTTAGGGAAAAAAATCCCACCAACAAAATACTCTGAAGATTGTGCCGCTCTAAACCAACCCACATGCTATAAAACTGGATCGAAGTTCTGGATGACCACGAACTTTGACATGCTCTATTGAAAAATGGATCAAAGATAGGGATCCCTGGAAGTTTTGCTTGTTAGAAAGATACAATATTAACTACACTTCACAATTTAAAAAATGCCATAGATACCAATAGTACAGGTTTCAAGATCGTGGAAAAGAAATTAGTGAATAATCTTTCAGCGACAAAACTTTAAAATAAATAAAAATTGCCATATATACATGTTCTACGCTTCAAGATCATGGAAAAAATAAAATAATTAATGAATCAACAACAACAGAAAATTCAAAATCAAACAAATAGCAGCAGAGACACGTTCAACACGCAGACATGTTGACGATCCGTACAAATCTAAAGTGCTAGAGAATACCAGTCGCTCCTAAAACAAGGACTGGTTCTACAACTTTGAATACTCCTGTAACAATATGAATCAATCACTCTGAAAGAACTACGACCACCACTGAGAGGATGGCGTTTCAATCGTCCAATTCCTTGAAGAAACTTTCAGGGTATGAGAGGTAGTAAAACTGAGATCATGGCCGGTTGTATTTCCGTCCCTGGCTGGTGACCAAGAAAGATATATGCAACTGTATGAATCAACCAAACAATCAATAGATTTAAACTATCCAGGCGTTTTAGGTCCTAATATTTTAATTTTGTTTACCAGCAAGTGGTAGAAAATGACCTTCTCCTTTTCCTATATGGTCTCAAGCTTCGGTCTCCAGCATGGGCCTCTTCCAACTGGCACATATTTTTGTTCAATTCCTTCACCGTCTAAGGATACAGAGATAACCAAATCGGAGACTCAGCCTCACGTGCATTTCCTTTCCAAGGTTTCTCAGCCTCAGCACGGTTACATGAAAATCAGCCATCCAGTCCCATAACATTTTGTATCGTGGGATGTTCCATTCAAAATGCAAATAAATACCTGTCAAGGTCAAACAAAAATAGCTGTACTAGTTTTCTTCAATTCCTTCACCCACAAATTCATTCTTATAAATAGCACAACATCTTGATTCTTGCATTTCCGTGCCTTTATTTTTCATAAAAAAGAAAAATATGGCCAAGTCTTTCATGGAGTTGCATTTCAAAAAGAAAGCAAGAAGGATTGACAAATCAGTAACAGTGGGAAATATCGGAAGAATTGGAAAAATCGTTGAAAAATTCATTGGGCATTCAGTCTCAGACATTTTACATCGCGCAGATAATTACAACCATTTCGCCCGACCAAGAACATAAGGTAGGAAACCTTACCTTGCTCGCTTCACACAATAAAACGTCCCTCTGCTCTCTGCGAGCCGTTTGAGATAGAAAAAAGTGACCAGGGCCGAGGTCCCATCACAGTGTCGAGAGAATTTGTTACAAAGCTCAACATTGATGATCTAGCGGGTCGTGCACGTAAAGAGAAGTTGCTATTGCTCCGAAGGCAAAGGCTGAAGACCAAACGCTTGAGACCATTTTGGAAGATATGCAATAATGAATTGCAACGTTGGGAATTCAAGTCAATTGTGCAAATTGACTACCCAACACTGCAATTCAGTATTGGATATCTTCAAAAATAGTCTCCAACGTTGGCCTTTAGAGTGTACCCACTTCTCGTGACGTGCATGGCCCCGTCATCATCAACGTTGAGCTTTGTAACAAATTCTCTGGACACTCTAATCCAGCCTCGGCCCTCGTCGTTTCTCTCTATCTTGAACGAATCATAGAGAGCAAGGTGACATGTTATCGGTTGAGCTGAATGGCCGTCATTGTCTCCCATATGTATATGTACAATGTTTGAGACTGAATGCTCAACGAATTTTTGGATGAATTTTCTACATTTTTCGATATTTACCACTGACACTGGTTTGTCAATCCTTCTTGTTAAAATGCAACACCATGAAACACTTGGCCATATCTTTTCTTTTTTTATGAAAAATGTAGCCATGGAAATGCAAGAATCAATAGGCTCGGTTATTTAATCGAACAAAAATAGTACAGCTATTTTCGTTTGACCTTGACAGCTATTTATTTGCATTTTGCATTTTGAATGGAACATCCCACGATACGAAATGTGATGGGACTCATGTAATCACGCTAAGGCCGAGCAACCTTGGAAGGGAAACGCACATGATTATCCAACATGATTATCCCTCCATCCTTAGTGGGTGAAGGAATTGAAAAAAAATATGTGAAGGTTGTGTTTCAGGGTTGGTTAGTTCTTAAAATTGAGGTTGTGTTTCCGGATTGGTTGATAACAAGGGAAGAAAGATATGTGCAACTATGCGTGCTTCTTAGCATTGCACAGTAAAACAAGAAGGACGATAAATAGATGGGGCATGTCTTTTCTTCCCTTATTACCAAACATGAAGGCACACAGTTGTTTTATTTAAAGGAGAGTGAAGGTTGTGTTTCCGGAATGGTTGATAACAAGGGAAGAAAGATATGTGCAACTATGCGTGTTTCTTATCATTGCACAGTAAAACAAGAAGGACGATAAATAGTTGGAGCATGTCTTTTCTTCCCTTAATACCAAACATGAAGGCACAAAGTTGTTTTATTTAAAGGAGAGAACTAGTGGATGATTGAATTGGACAAAACTTAAGACAAAGTTTTATGAAACTACAAGTATTATCATATACAGATTTATTTAAAAGAAAACAATAAGTGAGTGCATGAACTGAAAAAAATTAGCAACTAACTACTAACTAGGTTTAGGCTCTCCAAAATTGTGAAAATTGCATTTGAAACTACAAGTATTATCATACACAGATTTATTTAAAAGAAAGAATAAGTGAGTGGATGAATTGGAAAAAAAATAGCAACTAACTACTAACTAGGTTTAGTCTCTCCAAAACGGTCAAACTTGCATTTGACTAAGATACTGTGAACTACGGCCAAATAGGTTTAATTTCACCAAAACTGACAAAATTGCATTTGACTCCGAGGTTTAAGCTCACCAAAACCGTAAAACTTGCATTTGAGAAAGATGTGGCAAAATGCTGTCAATGAATGAATGACATGTAAGCTATGAAAAACTGAGGGTTTCGTTCCTATCTGATAGGCTGCCAAAATTATTTTGAGCATGGAATAGCTTGGGGAAAAAAGCCCACCAACAAAATACTGTGAAGATTGTGCCGCTCTGAACCAACCCAAATGCTATAAAAATGGATCGAAGTTCTGGATGACCACGAGCTTTGACATGCTGGATTGAAAAATGGATCAAAGATAGGGATCCCTGGAAGTTTTACTTGTTAGAAAGATACAAGGTTAACTACACTTCACGATTAAAAAAACGCCATAGATACCAATAGTAAAGGTTTCAAGGTGGTGGAAAAATAATTAGTGAATAATCTTTCTGTCACAAAACTTCAAAATAAATAAAAATTGCCATATATACCTGTGCTACGCTTCACGATCATGGAAAAAATAATTAATGAATCAACAACAACAGAAAATTCAAAATCAAACAAATAGCAGCAGAGACACGTTCAACACGCAGACATGTTGACGATTCGTACAAATCTAAAGTGCTAGAGAATACCAGTCGCTCCTAAAACAAGGACTGGTTCTACAACTTTGAATACTCATATAACAATATGAATCAATCACTCTGAAAGAACTACGACCACCACTGAGAGGATGGCGTTTTGATCTTCCAATTCCTTGAAGAAAATTTCAGGGTATGAGAGATAGTAAAACCAAGATCATGGCTGGTTGTATTTCCGTCCCTGGCTGGTGATCAAGAAAGATATATGCAACTGTATGAATCAACCTATCAATCAATAGATTTAAACTATCAAGGTGTTTTAGGTCGTAATATTTTAATTTTGTTTACCAGCAAGTGGTAGAAAATCACCTTCTCCTTTTCCTATATGGTCTCAAGCTTCGGTCTCCAGCATGGGCCTCTTCCAACTGACGCATATTTTTGTTCAATTCCTTCACCGTCTAAGGATACAGGGATAACCAAGTCGGACACTCTCAGCCCCACGTGCATTTCCTTTCCAAGGTTTCTCATCCTCAGCATGGTTACATGAAAATCCGCCAGCCAATCCCATAACATTTTGTATCGTGAGATGTTTCATTCAAAATGCAAATAAATAGCTGTCAAGTTCAAACAAAAATAGCTGTACTAGTTTTCTTCAATTCCTTCACCCACAAATTCATTCTTATAAATAGCACAGCCTCTTGATTCTTGCATTTCCATGCCTTTATTTTTCATAAAGAAAGAAAAGATATGGCCAAGTCCTTCATGGAGTTGCATTTCAAAAAGAAAACAAGAAGGATTGACAAATCAGTAACAGTGGGAAATATCGGAACAATTGGAAAAATCGTGGAAAAATTCATTGGGCATTCAGTCTTACATAATTACAACCATTTCACCCGACCAAGAACATAAGGTAGGAAACCTTACCTTGCTCGCTTCACACAATGGAATGCCCCTCTGCTCTCTGCGAGCCGTTTGAGATAAAAAACAATGACCGGGGTCGAGGCCCCATCAGAGTGTCGAGAGAATTTGTAACAAAGCTCAACATTGATGATCTAGCGGGCCATGCACATAAAGAGAAGTTGGAGAAGTTGGTATGCTCCAGAGGCAAAGGCTGGAGACCAGACGCTTGAGACCATTTTGGAAGATATCCAATAATGAATTGCAGCGTTGGGAAGTCAAGTCAATTTTGCAGGCTAGGCCTCTTGATCTCCAGTATGCACCCTATTCTATTAAAAAACAAGTATCTAGAGACTTTATTTTCTGTTTATGTTTCTAAACAAGTACCATATGGTACTTGTTTAGAAACATAAACAGAAAATAAAGCCTCCAGATACTTGTTTTTGTTTTTTAATAGAATAGTGTGCAAACAGGAGATCCAGACGCCTCGTGTGCAAATTGACTACCCAACACTGCAATTCGGTATTGGATATCTTCAAAAATGGTCTCAGCATTGGCCTTTGGAGCATACCAACTTCTTGTGACATGCATGGCCCCGTCCATCATCAACGTTGAGCTTTGTAACAAATTCTCTTGACACTCTGATCCAGCCTCAGCCCTCGTCATTTCTCTCTATCTCGAACGACTCGTAGAGAGCAAGGTAACATGTTATTGGTTCAGCTGAATGGCCGTAATTATCTGCCATATGTACAATGTTTGAGACTGAATGCTCAGCCAATTTTTCCGTGAATTTTTCACACTTTTCGATATTTACCACTGTTACTGGTTTTTCAATCCTTCTTGTTCTTCTTGTTAAAATGCAACACCATGAAACACTCGGCCATATCTTTTCTTTTTTTATGAAAAATATAGTCATGGAAATGCAAGAATCAAGAGGCTGGGTTGTTTAATCGAACAGAACTAGTACAACTATTTTCGTTTGACCTTGACAGCTATTTATTTGCATTTTGCATTTTGAATGGAACATCCCACTGTTGGAAAAACGTAATTACTCGCAGATTTGTACTTGACTTCCAGCCGACTCTCTCAGATTCTGTACGAGCCAAGATCTTGTCTGTCAGTCTGACAAGAAGGAAAAGTCGACAATTTGGCTCTGTAAACCAGTCGAATTTATTTCAGAAGCTAAGTTGTTAGGTAGATAGTAATTACAGTCTTTAATGGCAAGTCAGTCGACCCATGTGGTAGCAATTTTCAAATTGCCTATAAATAGAAGAAAAATTTTGTAAATCAGTTAACACAGGAACACAGAAGATAGACACTAGAGGAACTCAGAGTGAGAAAGAGAAGTCGAAGATCAAGCTTCTGTGCATGTGATTTAGTCAAAGAGCTGAAGCTCTGTAGACCGACGAGTTTGGACAGACAAGTCTGGACCGACCAGTTTGTAACTGACAAGTTTGTAATACTTTGTATTTCCGCATAGTTAATATATGAAATAGTTTGTGGTTGAATGCAAAAAAAGTAAAAAAAAAAGTGAAAATTTGAATATTGACTGAGCCCTAAACCCAAGTTTAGTCGGATCAGTTTTGGCTATCTGGTATTAGAGCAACGTTATATCAGAGCTTGGTATTATATCAGAACTTGGTTATATAACAAGATTTATATTAGCCCAAGATTTTAGGAAAGAAATCTTGTCTTAAAAGGTGGAAATTAATTTTCTAAGGAAAGTTAATTAAAAATTAAAAATGGCTTCCACTTCTCCTTCATTACAACCTCCAAGTTTTACAGGAAAGAATTATGAATATTGGTCTTTAACAATGAAGTCTTTATTCAGAGGACAAGATGTCTGGGAGATAGTCCAGCATGGTTATGTAGAACCAGCAGACATGACATCATATAACAATCTCACACAGGCTCAGAAAGATGCCTTGAGAGAACAGAGGAAGAGAGATGGAAAAGCTCTGTTTTTCATACATCAAGCTATGCATGAGAGCATACTCCCAAGAATAGCAGCATCGACTAATGCCAAGGAAGCATGGGATACATTGGAGACTGCCTATCAATGTTTGACTAAGGTGAAGACATCCAAGCTGCAGATTCTGAGAAAAGATTTTGAATCTCTATGCATGAACGATTCAGAGAATGTAGACACATTCTACACCAGAGTTGTTGGGTTGATAAACCAACTGAAATCTCATGGAGAACCTGTATCAGACCAAAGGGTTGTTGAAAAAATTCTTAGAAGTCTTCCCCCAAGATTTGAAAGTCTGGTTGTGACCTTAGAGGAACACACAGACATGTCGACATTCTCCATTGATGAGCTGCAAGCTTCACTCATCAATCATGAACACAGAATCAACAGATCACAGACATCATTGGAAGGTGCATTTGCAGCACAGTCATCCATAAGCCATGGTAGAGGTAGGGGGAGAAACAACTTCAAAGGCAGAGGAAGAAGTTCTTCAAGAGGAGGACGAGGCAGAAGTCCTGCAAAAGTCGGTGGCAGAGGAGATAACCAGAACCCAAGTCAGCCAAGTGGCCAGAGGTTTGATAAATAAAAAATTCAATGTCATTACATGTAAGAAGTTTGGTCATTATGCATATGAATGCAAGAAGAAGCAATATGACCAAGGAAGACAAAGCCCAAGTCAGTCGACCAGCACCAACATGTCGACAGGAGCAATGTTAATGGCATCGACATCTCCACTTGAATGTAATGCTGTTCAAGAAAGTCCACATGACATATGGTACATAGACTCAGGATGCAGCAATCATATGACTGGTAATTTAAATCTATTTTCCAGTCTAGACACTTCAGTTAAAACTGGTGTTACACTTGGAAACAATGTCCAAGTTACTGTCTTAGGAAAAGGCACTATTGATATTCTAACCAAACAGGGGGAGAGTAAGTATATCCCTGATGTCTATCATGTTGAAGGTCTAAAACATAATCTGTTAAGCATTGTACAGTTGCTACAAAAAGGCTACAGAGTCTACATGGAAGATGAACATTGTGTGATCAAAGACAAGCATCCAAGCGACCAGCTGATAGCAAAAGTGCCAATGACAAGCAACCGCTTGTTTCCATTGAGGATAGTTCCCGACATAAAAGGGAAGACAAAGACAACAGCTGCATTCAAGGTAGAAAGTGAAGAAACAGTCGAGATCCTCGACAAGAGAGAAAATTGCAGTGCTAATTTGCAAGCTGCATTTCAGACAGAAGTTCAGGATGAATCCTGGTTGTGGCATTTTAGATTTGGACATCTGAATTTTGGTGGGATAAAGCTACTACACACAAAGAATATGGTGAAGGGATTACCATTGATCGATAGACCAGAGAGGGTTTGTGAAGGCTGCATTTTTGGAAAGCAGCACAGAGAGACATTTCCAGTCGGAAAGTCCTATAGAGCACGCACACCACTTGAAATTGTGCACTCTGACATTTGTGGTCCAATGCAGACATCTTCCATTGGTGGCTGCAAGTATTTTCTAACATTTATTGATGATTACTCAAGAAAGACATGGGTATATTTCTTGAAACATAAATCTGATGCATTTGGTTATTTTCAGCAGTTCAAGGCACTCGTGGAGAACCAGAGTGGTCACCGCATCAAGATCTTAAGGACCGACAGAGGAGGTGAATATGTTTCAAATGAATTTCTGAATTTTTGCAAGACCCATGGCATACAAAAACAATTCACTGCACGGTATACACCTCAACAAAACGGTATTGCCGAAAGGAAGAACAAAACCATCATGGAGATGGCATGCAGCATGTTGGCAGCCAAGCATTTGTCAAATGAGTATTGGGGTGAAGCAGTCGCAACTGCCGTATACATTATGAACCGATGTGCAACAAAGAGTGTGAAGAACAAAGTTCCCCAAGAAGCATGGACAGGTATGAATCATAGTGTTTCACATTTAAAAGTTTTTTATTGTGTTGCATATGCTCATATTCCAGATGAGCTGAGAAAGAAGCTAGACAAGAAGGGACAGAAATGTATTTTTGTCGGCTATTCAGAAGACACAAAATCATACAAGTTGTATGACCCCGTCACAAGGAAAGTGATAATCAGTCGGGATGTTCAATTTGTTGAGAATGAATCATGGGATCGAACCGTTGACACAAATGTCAAGATTGTGTCGAACATCGGCAATGATGATATGGAAGAGGAAGTGGTTCAAATACCACATGTAAGTCAACCGGTTGGAGAACCTTCGACTCCCATGACACCAAGACATGGTTCGGCACAAGGACCATCGACACAAGTAGCAGCTCAAGCTACACCGACAAGTACACCAAGAGGACAGCAGACTCCATCAAGCACTTCGTCGAGGTCAACATCGACAGAACCAGTGAAGACAAGAAGTCTGCGAGAGATATATGAAGCTGGTACACCCAATTCATTCTCTCTGTTTGCATTATTTTCCCCTATATATGATCCACTAACATTTGAAGAAGCTGTTGAAGAAGAAGTATGGGCACAAGCCATGGATGAAGAAATAGAATGCATTGAGAAAAACCAGACATGGGAACTGGTTGATGTACCAAAAGACAAGGATGTAATCAATGTCAAATGGATTTAAAAGACAAAGCAAGATGCTGATGGGAATGTGCAAAAGCACAAGGAAAGAATGGTAGCAAGAGGGTTCACACAGCAACCTGACATCGACTTCAATGAAACGTTTGCACCTGTTGCATGCATGGATACAGTCAAAACAGTTTTGGCCATTGCTCCTCAAAACAAATGGCCAGTTCATCAAATGGATGTCAAGTCGGCATTCTTAAATGGATATCTAGAAGAGGAAGTATATGTGGAACAGCCACAAGGGTATAAAGTTCCAGGTCAAGAGCATAAAGTCTACAGGCTGAAAAATGAACTATATGGTTTGAAGCAAGCTCCTAGAGCTTGGTACAGTTGGATTGATTCCTATCTCATTGAAAATGGATTTCACAGAAGTGAAAGTGAACCAACTTTGTACACCAAAGTCGATGAGGAAGGTAAGATGTTAATTGTCTTCATGTATGTAGATGATTTAATATTTACTAGTGATTATGGCATTGCAGATTTTAAAACAGTCATCGAAAGTGAATTTGAAATGACTGATCTGGGGCTTATGAAGTTTTTTCTAGGCATTGAAGTTCAGCAGTCTGAAAGTGGTATTTTTATATCACAGTCTAAGTATGCAAGTGAAGTTTTAAAAAGGTTTAACATGTCTAACTGCAAGACAGCCCTAGCACCAGTGATAACAGGTTTAAAATTGAGCAAGGATGATGAAGGATCCACTGTAGATCCTACGCTGTTCAAAAGGCTTGTTGGTAGCCTTATGTATTTGAAAGCAACAAGACCAGAAATTATGTATGGAGTAAGTCTGATATCAAGGTTCATGGAGTCACCAAAAGACTCACATTGGAAAGCAGGTAAAAGAATTCTGAGGTATGTAAGTGGCACAAAATACCTTGGTATTATGTATTCAACCTCAGAAAATTTTAAACTCATTGGTTACACTGACAGTGACAATGGAGGCAGCATAGATGATAGGAAAAGCACATCTGGGTACACATTTCATTTTGGTATAGGTGTTGTTTCATGGGCTTCAAAGAAACAACCCATAATAACTCTATCTTCAGCTGAAGCAGAGTATGTTGCAGCAACAAGTGCTGCATGTCAAGCTGTCTGGATGAGACGAGTCTTAAAATACTTGTCACAGAACCATCAAGAACCGACAACAATATTCTGTGACAACAATTCAGCCATAGCATTATCAAAGAATCATGTGTTTCACAAGAGAACCAAGTACATCGACACAAGGTTTCATTTTATAAGAGAGTTGGTGAACGACAAGGAAATTTGTTTGGAATTTTGCAGGTCTGAAGACCAACTGGCCGATATCTTCACAAAGCCATTGGAAAATGATACATTCCAGTATCTGCGTAGTTATCTTGGAATGACAAGTTCTGCATAGTGAACTCTGTCATAAACAGAGCATGTCTAAGCTCTGAAACATTTTGTAAGTTTTGTTTTAAAAATCCCCATCTGCTCATAATTAAGGGGGAGTGTTGGAAAAACGTAATTACTCGCAGATCTGTACTTGACTTCCAGTCGACTCTGTCAAAGTATGTATGAGCCAAGATCTTGTCTGTCAGTCTGACAAGAAGGAAAAGTCCACAATTCGGCTCTGTAAACCAGTCGAATTTATTTCAGAAGCTAAGTTGTTAGGTAGATAGTAATTACAGTCTTTAATGGCAAGTCAGTCGACCCATGTGGTAGCAATTTTCAAATTGCCTATAAATAGAAGAAACATTTTGTAAACCAGTTAACACAGGAACACAGAAGATAGACACTAGAGGAACAGAGGGTGAGAAAGAGAAGTCGAAGCTCAAGCTTCTGTGCATCTGATTTAGTCAAAGAGCTGAAGCTCTGTAGACCGACGATTCTGGACAGACAAGTCTGGACCGACCAGTTTGTAACTGACAAGTTTGTAATACTTTGTATTTCCGCATAGTTAATATATGAAATAGTTTGTGGTTGAATGCAAAAAAAGTAAAAAAAAAAGTGAAAATTTGAATATTGACTGAGCCCTAAACCCAAGTTTAGTCGGCTCGGTTTTGGCTCTCACCCACGATACAAAATGTGACGGGACTCATGTAATCGCGCTGAGGCCGTGCAACCTTGGAAAGGAAACGCACGTGATTATCCCTCTATCCTTAGTGGGTGAAGGAATTGAAAAAATATGTGAAGGTTGTGTTTTAGGGTTGGTTGGTTCTTAAAATTGAGGTTGTGTTTCCGGATTGCTTGATCACAAGGGAAGAAAGATATGAGCAACTATTCGTGTTTCTTAGCATTGCACAGAAAAACAAGAAGGACGATAAATAGATGGAGTAGATCCAATCAAATAGAAGTGTTGAATTCCTTCATAAACCAACAAGGATTATGATTGTCCATTTCATCAAATATCGGATCAATCCCTTTAACTAACACCACATTTGTATTTTCGTCCCTGTTGGTTGATAACAAGGGAAGAGATATATGTGCAACTATGCGTCTTTCGTAGCGTTGCACATTAAAAAAACAAGGAGGAAAAATCGATGGATCTGTTCCACTCAGGTAGAAGCGTTCAAATCTTTCATATAACACTTAGCCTCGGTCAAATTGTCCAGGAAATCCAATTTCTGTGACTTTGACTCCTACATTCGTACTTGTTATGCGGTAGAGAACAAAGATTTTGTTACGGCGGAGCAGTTTTTCACATCTGTGTTATCCATCCTCTGGCTGGCTTTGGCAGACATGAAAAACTGCTCTCGCATAACAAAATACTTGGTGCCTACCTATTATTAATAATTTTGAGAAAGCACTGTGGCATGCATCAATTCTCTGTGGTATGTAGGAGGAGTCAGAGTGGCACACTCAATGCTCAGGAAATTTTTGGACGGTTTGATTATCTCTTAGTTCCAGTCATCTGAGCTGGAAATTCTAGCGCATGTCTTTCCTTGGCTTATGACATACCAGGATTACGACACAACACTCTGTTTAAAGGGAAGAATAGATTGGTCAATGAATTGGCGGTTAGGTTTAAGCTGTCTTATGAAAAAAAATAGTTTTAAGGTCAACAATATGGTCAAACTTGCATTTGTGTTTTGGTAAAGAATATGGTCAAACTAACTTGTATTTGTGGTTTCAAAAAATTTGAAAAGTCAGCTTTCTTATTTTGTAAAATAGAAATATAATTATGTTTTAATTTCAATTTTAATGGTGAAAATAGAATTCTCACTTTTGAAAATATTTAACTAATTTAAAATTCCAAAAACTTGATAACTGTAATTTACTTAAATTTTAAAAAATTCCAACTACATTATATTAAAATTGTGCCTAAAAAATAAAAAAATCAAACTATTTCAATCCAATTCATAGAATTTTTAAACTATTCAACTGGAAACCACGGTTAACCACCGAATGTGATATTGATTTAAGGTTTTTAGCCATTTTCGGTTGAGATAGCTCCATGCATTGTATATTGAAATGTAGGTGGTCATACGGTCAACAATTGCTTTAATTGAGTTGTCGATTTTGTTTGAAATTCAGTGTTTTATAATAATTTTATTTATATATCTATAATCCTATAAGCCGATTTGGGTTTGATAAAAATTTGATTGAGTTTTAGTAGGAATCTAAAAAAAAACTAAAATGGCTGGATTATGCAATTTTAGCAAACCAAAGCTACTATTTCAACAATTTCTGTCGGGTTTTAGTTAGAAAATCGAGTGGAATACTAATGGAAATCCTCAAAACATTAGGCGGATGTTAATGTTTTCCATTTCTATCATGGATTTCAACTTTGGTTAATTTAAGATAATCAAACAACGATAATCAAGTAGAGAGGCCCTCTAAGTCAAGGGAACTATTTAAACATAATCTTTCTCAAGGGAATGAGAGAAACGATCGAAGGTTCTTTATGCATGTGTAAGTTACGAGACACCTACTTCAATGCACATGGAAAATAGGTCAATCAATCTGAAGTAAGGCTTTCATTATTTGGTTTGTATGCCTAATAACATGAATTATTATATTATTTCATCATTTGTTGGGGAAATTTGTATATTATATTTAAGGTGTTTATATTTTAGAATTTGGGGTGGACTATTACGTATTGTTTTTCTTAGATTGAATAAAGATGAGACAAGTGTACTCTTGAAATTGATTTTATAAGCATAGTTCTAAATTTGAAATAAAAAATTATATAAAAAAAGAAATAAGTGCTCTTTCGCAATGAAGAGTGTCAAATACTTGGGATATGTGATCAACTCACCACGAATTCAAAACAACCCATAAAAGATAAAAGTCTTGAGGGAATGGATGACTCCAAGAAACATTCATGAGCTAAGGAGTTTCCTTGGTATAGACATTTTCTATTGTTTTCAATGACTAGATGAAAGAGAATTTTCTTTGCAAGATAGGACAACTTTGTGTACATATAGATGAACAAATACATAAGCTCATTTGGTATGGATGCTTCGAATAAAAAATAGATCATTTTAAAGTGTAGAATACTGTTGCAACACCTCCTAAGTATTTTTATTATCCTTCACTCAAGACAGATGACGACAAGTATATCAAGTATTTTGTGGTTTGTTCCATCATAAAGCCATTGAATCAATGAAAATGCTTGTATACACCCTTTCCCATTTCAATTCAACCATGGGAATCCATTTCCTTGGAATACTTTCTTGGATATCCTTTCAGCAAAACCCAACATGATACAATCTTTGTAGTGGTTTATAAGCTCTCTAAAACTGTTTTTTTTTCATTCCCTGCAAAAAGACTATGATAATACAAAAGTATGCTTAGTTCTTCTTTAAGGATGTTTGGAAAATTTATGGCTTACCGACTAAAATAGTATCTAACAAACATTCCATATTTATCAGCACTTTATTGAAAACACTAGGGTAGCAACTCGACACACAACTATCTGTGTCGATTATATTCCATGCTCAGACCAATGGACAAAAAAAAGTTGTGTCCATAATTGGTGGTAGAGTTGCTTTGCATGTAAAACAAAAACAGTGCAAAACATGGGATGGAAGTTTCTTATACATTCATCATAGCTATAATCAAGAACATCGGTACAATTCTCTAGGCAAGAGTATGTTTGAAATATGTTATGGATTTCATCCCCTGATGTCTATTGACTTAATAAATCAACTGAAAAGTTTGAACGAGATAGAACATGAACAACAAGAAATTGAAAAATCACACAATGCTAAAGATATGGATTATGCGATTGACAAATAAGCATGAGAGATGTAATATTGAGCTAGTGAGAAATCCAAATCGTAGCATGATATCCGCTTATGTGAAGTGTATCAGAAACTCCAGATAAGTCAATCCATTCTTCTTGATGACTACATGAAGTAAAATTTGCTTGATAAGCTAGGACAACTTTGTGTACCTCTATGTAAATACATGCATACACTCCTTTGGGACACACAATACAAAAGAAAACATGTAACTTTGGAGTGGAAAATACTCTCACATTACTCTATAAGTATTTATATTGTCTTTCACACAAGATGGATGTCAATAAGTACATCAAGTCATGTCTGGTTTGTGACATCATCAAGCCATTAAATCAATGAAAATGGTTGTGTAAACCCTTTCCCGTTATAATTCAACCATGGGAATCCATTTCATTGGACTCACTAGACTAGATATCCCATCATCGAAAAACAACATGATACAATTTTGGTAATGGTTGATAGATTCCCGAAAAGGGTTTTCCTCATTCCTTGTAAGAATACTGGGACAGCACAATATTCTGTGTAGTTTTTCTTCAAGCATGTTTGGAAACACTATAGCTTACTGACTAAAATCATCTCTAACAAATATTCCAATTTTGTCAACACCTTTTATAAAACACTATGGCACCAACTCAACGCACTATTATCTATCCTGATCATGTTCCATGCTCAGCCAATAGAAATACAAAAGTTGTAAATCACAGGGTGGTATAGTTATTTGTCATGCACGTCCACAAGCATCACAGAACATGGGATGAAAGTCTCATGTACATTCATCATAGCTGTAATTGAGCACATTGGTACAATTCAACAAGATAAACTATGTTTGATGTATGTTATATAGTTAATCCCTTAACGCCTGTTGAATTAGCTCAATCAACAAGTTCGATAAACATAGACCATGAAAACCGAGAATTCGAAAAATAAATCAATGTCAAAGATATGTTTTGTGTGATTCAAAAATAATCATGAGAGGTGTTGCTTCGGTCTAGTGAGAAATCCAAATCCCAAAATGACATGCATCGTATTCCTCATTCATTCAAATTTGGTATCAGGTGTAGTTGCATCTTAAGAGGAAAATATTTGTTAGATTTCATAGTAATTCCAACACTTTACGAGATGGTCCTTGCATTATTCTTGAGAAAGTTTGGGAAAATGGTTTTTAAGCTCCACATTCCAACATATATAGGTTTGCATCCTATAATCAATGTAGACTTTATTTGATTGTATTTTCCACCACTTTTATAATAGATAAACTTAAGTCTTGAATATCTAGAAGACATCCATACATATGTGCAATAACCCCTTACCATCAACACCATTGTTGGAAATCAAGAACACCACACAAATATGCAAACAATTCCCTTGTCTTAGGTGACCAAATTGGAGCAGAATTTTACTAATGTGATTAGGCATGAAATCGGGACCTTTGCAACATAACGGGGAAGGTTTAATCCATTCTAGGGCTCTGTTGGTTCCCTCAACAAATTCCTACTCCCATTCAACTCCTTGGTTTGATCTGAGTCAAATTGAGTCAGTCGAGCTTACAGATCTAACGATATATAGACTATGTTGACAGACACAATCTTATACAATATTTATTCATCATACATGCCCTATATAATTTGATGACTCCAACGCATGTGAGATGACTTTCTAAACAATCAAAAGGCATAAAAAAGATTCGTTCAATGTGACAACAATGTCTCTTCATGTTCTTCTAGCCAATAGATGCGAAGAAGATGGTTGGTCTCCTCAATCACATTATACCGTCATCTTTCTAGAACTAAAACATGATCAGTGCAAACCCAAGAATCCCTCATATTTGTATATATACTTGTATGGCGATATATGAGAGGGTTTCTTGTTCTTAACTGCACTAAGATGAGTGTCGAAAGAGAAGGGTCGATTAGTTACTCATGGTTCCTTCATTTCACATCTATTCATGCAAAAGCATATATTTTGACTCAGCACACATTGATATAGGTTGGTTTATGGGGTTAAGAGACTTACGACACACAGATGACTACTAAAACAAACATGGGCTTTCACCATTGGGGTTTCTCCATTACTAATTATTGACTTGAATTTTTATGTGATTTGTAATGTCTTCTACTTTCAATAATTTTTGTTTGGTTATTATATACATTGGTTTCCTGTTCAGTCTATTATTGTTCACTCCCACCAGTAAAAAACCTTCACTCATTCAATTGACTCCATTTTTCTCTTGTTGACTCCCTCGACGACATTGATAATGTCAATATTGTTGGACTTACGATTATTGTTAGACTAAAACCCCCGGGTGTTAATCTCCACTACAATCTCCAGATTTAGGATCGAAGGAGGCGGTTATTCCATGTTATGAAACTCATTGGGAGTGTTGAACCGAATTTCCAACAACCCCCCCCCCCTGCACGAGTTGCGTGGGTTTCAAACAATTGACCTATAGCTCTGATACAATTTGTTGGACTTATTATTGCTGTTAGAACAAAACCCCCAGGTGTTAATATTTTTTACAATATCTATAGCTAGGATCTCGGGAGGCGGTTACTTCATTTCATGAAACTCACACTGCGGGTTGAACCCAATGTCCAAGAAACATAGACTGTAAAATATAATATCTAACAAAGAGAGGTCTCAATAATGAAGAGGGTTCGAATGATGAATCAAGGCTACTCACCATGTCGATTTATTATTATAACAAGCTTCCATCAATCCACTATCTCCTCAGTGTAATGAAATCAAAGAGATTCCTCTCCTAGAGAAAGACAATAGGATCATGGACGAGATCAATGGGTCCCCCTTGATGGTTATTGTGGTTTTTAGTGAGATTTTTATTGAATTGAAGCTAGGACATGTGCCATTTACCACTATTTTTTTTAGGAAAATTCTATCTCATGTTATTATGTTTAAAGGAGACAATTTTCTAATCGAATCCAATACCAATGCAATTTGTCACTAGTATTTGAGGAAATATTGTCTAAAATGAGCCTTTTTTTTAATTGAAACTAGGACCAGGGAAATTTGGCACAAGGATTGAGAAAATAACATCTCATATGTGCTGTTTATTTTTCTCTTCATAGATGAATGTTATTTTTTTCCTTGAATGCGTTGATCTACAATTATTGTTCATGCATGATTTTCTCCTATTCTTTCAACGATATAAGCTATGAATAGGGCATCCCTATTGTTCTGTTCCACTTAATTTATGTTTCCCAAAGACATTTTTCTCCTCCCCGCCCAAAATAACAGTTTAAATCCCCCAGTATCATTTAGAACTCACTACATGCACCATAGGTTTTAGTTGCAAATCTAGTAAATGAAAGCATATATGAATCCCTAAGAAACCTTACGGGGACAAACTAAGTAATTCTACATCCCAAACTTAGGGTATCCTCCCTTAACTCAAGGATTGAATCAATTCTCTAAACTGGAGTGGGAAGGTGCATCATGCATAAACCTCGTTAGCCTTGCAACCCTCTTTGAGCATCAATTGCTTATTTTATGAGATGCATCCATGCCTTAAGAAGAGAAAATAATTGAGGGGTACAACACGACGAACAATGGATCCAATAGACAAAAATATGGTCTATGTAGCCATTAACTATCATCATCATCATCATTAGATATACAAAATAATAATAATAATAAAATTAACAAATTTTAAAATATAATAAAAAAATATTTAAATTAACATATTGTGTTTCTGATTGAATAACATGTTTATTTATAAACAAAATTATAAATAGATTGATTGATGGTTGAAAATCTTAAAAAAAATCTTAGAATAACATAAATTATTTACAGAGATTGAATAGTTTGGGTGCCACCATGGGGTATTTGAGGGTACTAAATCTATTTATGAATTTATAAATACAATTTGAACACTTATAAATTTGGATTTTTTGAAAACACCGAAACTCACAATAAAATAAAAAACATAGAAGAAATCAACTAATCTCATTAAAAATACATAGAATTCATTGGCATAACTTGGTTCATTTATTTGAATTGCATTAAAACAACTCATCACTCTTCTCTTCTCATTATTATAGTCCACCTAAAGAGAGCACATCATCAAGAAAACACATATAACTAATATGTCATAGTAATGGTCCAAACACTTTATGGAGGAATTCATGCCTCCAACTCTCCCTTTATGTTTTGTCATTTAAACAATATTTTTTACAATGTATGACGTATTTGATATATATATTTAAATCATTAAATATCTAAAAATAATTAATGGCATATTACATATAATATTTCAATTTTTAACTCTATTAAAATATTGTAAATGCATGAAGAAATCCATTAACCCAACTAAAACCCTTCAAATCCATCATTGTCTCAACTAGGAACTTAGTCACTATAATAGAAAATATATATAAAAGAAGAAAATCAAAATACAAGGTTTGAGATAAAACTTTCACATCATTAATTCAATTAATAAAAAATTTAAACATGAAGAGATGCATAAACCCAACTAAAAGCCTTTACACAATATTTATCATATCTTCGCTGAATAGCCTATGTCCTTCCTTCCTATTGCCGATGTTGCTTGGCATTGCGTCCCTTCAAATATGGAGGTAGATTGTTGAAGATAAAGAAAGATGTTATAAGTGGTTAGCTAGAAGAGAAGAAAATGATAGGGGAATCTTTTTCATAAAAAACATTAGAGTCTAATTAAATTTTAAAAACATTGATTTAATAGAAATGAAAAATCAACAAAATGGATGATGATTGCATTGAGAGGAGTGATGAAATATTTTTACTATAATTTTTTTCTAATTTACATCTCAAAAAATTGCATCCCTCTAAGCTATTTTGTGCAATTGAGGTTAACATAAATCTATCTTTGGTAATAAAATAATGAACTTATATTCATGTTAACTTTATAAAATACTATTAATCAAATATCTTAAAATTTAAACTCTAAAGACATATAATTGACCAACTTATCCAATAAATCCTAGAGCATATAGTTGGTCACTCTTCTCCTTTTACATCTTGTACAAGAAGCTAGAATTTTTTCGAAAGAAACAACAAAGGACCAAAGAGGTTTAGTTTCCAATTTATTGGATGTAGGAGGATTTAGAGTGAAAAACACAATGGAAAATAATTTTTTAGACTTAAACTTTGCTTGTGCCATTTGAGCAACGCCATGAAAGAGTAGCGCATGTCTTTTCTTCCCTTATTACCAAACATGAACGCACAAAGTTGTTTTATTTAAAGAAGAGAACCAGTGGATGATTGAATTGGACAAAAATTAAGACAGAGCTTTATGAAACTACAAGTATTATCATATACAGATTTATTTAAAGGAAAGAATAAGTGAGTGGATGAATTGAAAAAAAAATAGCAACTAACTAACTAGGTTTAGGCTCTCCAAAATTGTGAAAATTGCATTTGAAACTACAAGTATTATCATACACAGATTTATTTAAAAGTAAGAATAAGTGAGTGGATGAATTGGAAAAAAATAGCAACTAACTACTAACTAGGTTTAGGCTCTCCGAAACGGCCACAGGGGCTTCACTTGTTGGCCAATATCCTATCACGTTAGTTCATATTGTGGGTTTTAAAATTATCAAAAATTGAACCAATATATTGCAGGTACTGGGGGGATAAGGGGTTTAAGGTGGGGGTGGGTAGGGTGGTTTATAAGGATTGAGGTATAAAAAGGGGTGGGGAGGAGGTATTAAGTATTGGGAGGGGGTTTCAACAAAAATATTTTGGGTCAATATCTCTCGAAATTAAGGGTATTATTTAATATCCCATGATCGCACGTGCTATGTGAGAGGTTCACTAAGTGAAGTCCCCGTGGAAACGGCCAAACTTGCATTTGACCTACGGCCAAGTAGGTTTAATTTCACCAAAACTGACAAAATGGCATTTGACTCCGAGGTTTCAGCTCCCCAAAACCGTAAAACTTGCATTTGAGGAAGATGTGGCAAAATACTGTCAATGAATGAATGACATGTAAGCTATGAAAAACTGAGGGTTTCGTTCCTATCTGATAGGCTGCCAAAATTATTTTGAACATGGAATAGCTTAGGGAAAAAAATCCTACCAACAAAATACTCTGAATATTGTGCCGCTCTAAACCAACCCAAATGCTATAAAAATGGATTGAAGTTCTGGATGACCAAGAACTTTGTCATGCTGTATTGAAAAATGGATCAAAGATAGGGATCCCTGGAAGTTTTACTTGTTAGAAAGATACAATATTAACTACACTTCACAATTTAAAAAATGCCATAGATACCAATAGTACAGGTTTCAAGATTGTGGAAAAGTAATTAGTGAATAATCTTTCAGCGACAAAACTTCAAAATAAATAAAAATTGCCATATATACCTGTTCTACGCTTCAAGATCATGGAAAAAATAATTAATGAATCAACAACAACAGAAAATTCAAAATCAAACAAATAGCAGCAGAGACACGTTCAACACGCGGACATGTTGACGATTCGTACAAATCTAAAGTGCTAGAGAATACCAGTCGCTCCTAAAACGAGGACTGGTTCTACAACTTTGAATACTCCTGTAACAATATGAATCAATCACTTTGAAAGAACTATGAACACCACTGAGAGGATGGCGTTTCAATCGTCCAATTCCTTGAATAAACTTTCAGGGTATGAGAGGTAGTAAAACTGAGATCATGGCCGGTTGTATTTCCGTCCCTGGCTGGTGACCAAGAAAGATATATGCAACTCTATGAATCAACCAATCAATCAATAGATTTAAACTATCAAGGTGTTTTAGGTCATAATATTGTAACTTTGTTTACCAGGAAGTGGTAGAAAATCACCTTCTCATTTTCCTATATAGTCTCAAGCTTCGGTCTCCAGCATGGGCCTCTTCCAACTGGCACATATTTTTGTTCAATTCCTTCACCGTCTAAGGATACAGGGATAACCAAGTGGGACACTCTCAGCCTCACATGAATTTCCTTTCCAAGGTTTCTTAGCCTCAGCACGGTTACATGAAAATCCGCCATCCAGTCCGATAACATTTTGTATCGTGGGATGTTCCATTCAAAATGCAAATAAATAGCTGTCAAGGTCAAGCAAAAATAGATGTACTAGTTTTCTTCAATTCCTTCACCCACGAATTCATTCTTATAAATAGCATAGCCTCTTGATTCTTGCATTTCCGTGCCTTTATTTTTCATTAAGAAAGAAAAATATGGCCAAGTCTTTCATGGAGTTGCATTTCAAAAAGAAAACAAGAAGGATTGACAAATCAGTAACAGTGGGAAATATCGGAAGAATTGGAAAAATCGTTGAAAAATTCATTGGGCATTCAGTCTGAGACATTGTATATCCCGTAGATAATTACAACCTCTTCGCCCGACCAAGAACATAAGGTAGGAAACCTTACCTTGCTCGCTTTGCACAATGGAATGCCCCTCTGCTCTCTGCGAGCTATTTGAGATAGAAAAAAATGACCAGGGCCGAGGCCCCATCAGAGTGTCGAGAGAATTTGTTACAAAGCTCAACATTGATGATTTAGCGGGCCGTGCACGTAAAGAGAATTTGGTATGCTCCGGAGGCAAAGGTTGGAGACCAAACTCTTGATACCATTTTGGAAGATATGTAATAATGAAATGCAGCGTTGGGAAGTCAAGTCAATTGTGCAAATTGACTACCCAACACTGCAATTCAGTATTGGATATCTTCAAAAATGGTCTCCAGGGTTGGCCTTTGGAGCGTACCAACTTCTCGTGACGTGCATGGCCCCGTCCATCATCAACGTTGAGCTTTGTAACAAATTCTCTGGACACTCTAATCCAGCCTTGGTCCTCGTCATTTCTCTCTATCTCAAACGACTCGTAGAGAGCAAGGTGACATGTTATCGGTTCAGCTGAATGGCCGTAATTATCTGCCATATGTATATGTACAATGTTTGAGACTGAATGCTCAGCGAATTTTTGGACGAATTTTCCACATTTTTCGATATTTACCACTGATACTGGTTTGTCAATCCTTCTTGTTAAAATGCAACACCATGAAACACTTGGCCATATCTTTTCTTTTTTTATGAAAAATATAGCCATGGAAATGCAAGAATCAACAGGCTGGGTTATTTAATCGAACAAAAAATAGTACAGCTATTTTCGTTTGACCTTGATAGCTATTTATTTGCATTTTGCATTTTGAATGGAACATCCCACGATACGAAATGTGATGGGACTCATGTAATCACGCTGAGGCCGAGCAACCTTGGAAAGGAAACGCACGTGATTATCCGACATGATTATCCCTCCATCCTTAGTGGGTGAAGGAATTGAAAAAAAATATGTGAAGGTTGTGTTTCAGGGTTGGTTAGTTCTTAAAATTGAGGTTGTGTTTCCGGATTGGTTGATAACAAGGGAAGAAACATATGTGCAACTATGCGTGTTTCTTATCATTGCACAGTAAAACAAGAAGGACGATAAATAGATGGAGCATGTCTTTTCTTCCCTTATTACCAAACATGAAGGCACAAAGTTGTTTTATTTAAAGGAGAGTGAAGGTTGTGTTTCAGGGTTGGTTAGTTCTGTAAATTGAGGTTGTGTTTCCGGATTGGTTGATAACAAGGGAAGAAAGATATGTGCAACTATGCATGTTTCTTAGCATTACACAGTAAAACAAGAAGGATGATAAATAGATGGAGCATGTCTTTTCTTCCCTTATTACCAACATGAAGGCACAAAGTTGTTTTATTTAAAGGAGAGAACCAGTGGATGATTGAAGTGGACAAAAATTAAGATGGAGTTTTATGAAACTACAAGTATTATCATATACATATTTATTTAAAAGAAAAGAATAAGTGAGTGCATGAATTGAAAAAACAACATCAACTAACTACTAACTAGGTTTAGGCTCTCCAAAATTGTGAAAATTGCATTTGAAACTACAAGTATTATCATACACAGATTTATTTAAAAGAAAGAATAAGTGAGTGGGTGAACTGGAAAAAAAATAGCAACTAACTACTAACTAGGTTTAGGCTCTCCAAAACGGTCAAACTTGCATT
>LPNX010332516.1:0-78200 GCA_001517045.1 Pseudotsuga menziesii
GTGTGTGAGATGCCAGTCCAAAATATAATTAGCATATGCATCAGTTAATGAATTTTGGTTTCGTGGAATGTGATTGAAAGTAATAACTTCAAAATTTCTTTCCAGTAAACAAATTTGCATGAACTGACATAACAATGTAGGATTACGCACCTGATAAGCTCGATTGAGCTGGGAAACAACCAACTGAGAATCCAAATGGACTTCAAGCTGGGTAATGCCTTGTGACAAAGCATCCCATAGGAGCTCAATTACAGCCCTGTACTCGGCAACATTATTAGAATCATGACCTAGACAAGCGCCGCTTGTGGCAACAAACTGTCCTGAGGGGGAATAAATAACCCATGCTGCCGAATCCAGGTTACAAGTGTGGCGGCTGGTGCCATCAGCAAAACCTACATACATCTCGGAAGACATCTGTAACAACCAGCAGATAGTATAAAAACGAAACTGAAAACCTAATGTACATAAAAATACATACATTAATATACAAGAAAAAGTGCTAAGCCTAAGCATAGTACTTCTTCAGGTAGAGCCCATTTCTAGGCTCAGGCAGCTTATTCCCATCATAATCCACTAATTCATATGCGCCTTTAATCAAAACTTTAGACACAACATAGGGTCCTAACCACATAGCCTTGAATTTTCCTGCACCCAGAGGCTCTTTATCTTGGTCCCAGAGTAAGACAAGCTCCCCTTCAAAGAAAACCCTAGGTTTGACCATTTTATCGTATTGAGATTTAACCCTATTCTTATGAGCTTGATTTGCAGTCAACGCATCTCTACGTTGTTCATCAAGGTGTTCTAAATGGAGCAACTGTTCCTCAAGCTCAGTCGTGTCAGGTAGCACATGAATAGCTATCTGCAAGGATGGGATTTCGCATTCAATCGGCGTAATAGCTTCCACCCCGTGAACGAGTTGGAAGGGGGAAAAACCTGTAGCGGTCTTGACATTGGTTCGGTAAGCCCAAAGAGCAGGATATAACATGATGTGCCAATTCGAGCGGGCTGCATCAATGGTACGTTTAAGGATATTTTTTAAAGTCTTGTTTACAGCCTCAACCTGACCATTTGCTTGCGGATAATATGGAGAAGAATGTTCTTGTCGAAATCCGATCATGGTGGTCAGCTCTGTCATCATGTGATTTTGGAAATGACTTCCATGGTCAGTGACAATCACTTTGGGAATACCAAACCTAGCAATAATATGATTAAACACGAAGAAAGCTACTGTTTCCCCATTGTCTATGAAAGTAGGCATTGCCTCTGCCCATTTTGTGAAATAGTCAATAGCGACAATGATGTATTTATGCCCCCCAGCCGAGGCTGGGTTGCATGTCATATAATCGATCCCCCACTTCATGAAGGGGCCTACCGAGACGACGGGAAACAAGGGAGCAGGATGTGACCGCATTTTTTTGGTGTAAAGCTGACACAGATGACAGCCATTAGAGGAAATTTCAACTCAAAATGGGTCTCCTAAAATGAATTAATAAAATAATAGTTAAAATAATAAAATAATATTTATTAATTTTGGAGGAAGAAAAGAAAAAAACTACTTTTTTGTTTGTATTTTTGACATATCTCCTTGTTTTTTTACTCAAATTTCGATCGGAAGAGCTCGTTGGATGCGGAATTAAATTCCCCATCCAACGAGTACCCACTCGGCATACTTTTGATGGACTCTGCTACCCAAAAAACAAGAAATACCTTGAAAATGGAATGATGACATCATCATTCCATTTTTCCAGGTATTTCTTGTTTTTGGGGTAGCGGGGTCCATCAAAAGTATGCCGAGTGGGTACTTGCTAGATGAGGAATTTAATTCCACATCCAACAAGCTCTCCCGATTGAAATTTGAGTAAAAACACAGGGAGATATGTCAAAAATACAAACAAAAAAATAGTTTTTTTTATGATACCTATCCCCAAATTTATATTAAAAAAGTGTTTAAGACCTATACGGTATTTCAAATTTAAAGCAATTTCATTGGCTAACACATGATGACATGGAATTTGGATAAAAGTTAAAAGGCCCATTTTGAGTTGAAATTTCCTCTAATGGTTTCACAGCTTCCACACAATCTTTAAAGATGGTGGGCCAGAAATACCCGGCACGTAATATCTTCTGGGCCGTTGCTAACCCGGATAAATGACCCCCACACGCTCCGCTATGGGAATCATTTAGGACAACCTCTGCTTCCTCATGAGTCAGGCAGCGACGCAAGATGGAATCTACCCCTCGTCGATATAATGTATCTCCTATAATGAGGTACTTTTTAGCATGAAGGTGTAACTTGTGTCGGTCTTCCCTAGAGTAAGCGGTAGGATACTTCAAAGTCTAGAGATATATAAGAATATCTCTGTACCAAGGATCAGAGGTGGATATAAGGAAGATATGCTCATCTGGGAATGAGTCATCTTCAACCACTACATCTTCTTCCGTAGGGAATTCTGCTATAAGCTCGGCAAAAACTAAGAACTTTTTGGATTTAGCGGATTGGAAAACCAAGTCAAACTCTTGGAGAATGACTATCCAGTTATTGAATTTTCCCCCAACAATCCATCGAGATAAGACATATTGGAAAGGGTTTACATCCGCCACTACAGTAGTGTTCCTCAGTAAGATGCAGTGCCGTAACCTCTGTACATCAAACACAGCTGCTAAGGCTAACTTTTCGACGTGGGAGTACTTAAGCTCAGGTCCAACCAAAGCACGGCTAAGATAATAGACAACATGCTCAATGAGCTTGTCATCCTCCTGAACTAGCACTACCCCAATGGTAGACTCCGACGCGGTCAGATATAATATGAAATCCCTAGAATAATCTGGTGGGCATAATAAAGGAGCCGACAACAAGGCTTTTTTCAATGCCTCGAATGCGAGTTGTGCAGTTTCATCCCATACAAATGGGGTGTCCTGTTTAAGCAAGCGCATGAAACCTTTTGTGATCTTGGCATAATTAACGATAAAACATCGAAGGAAGTTAGACTTTCCTTGTAGACTCTGAAGCTGCCTAAGTGAACGAGGAGGAGGCAGATTTACAATGGCCTCGACTTTTAAAGGATCCACCTGAATGCCCCTATTAGAGACAATGAATCCCAGTAATATTCCTGATTCGACGCAGAAAACAAACTTGTGGGGATTCAAGTGAATTTTATAGTACCTGCATCTCTAAAAAATCAACCGTAAATGATCTGGATGCTGGATCCTCTTGCGAGAATGAGCAGGCAGATCATCAAGGTAAGGCTCGACAATGGCGTTTATATCGTGAAAAGCAAAGTTCATGGCTCATTGAAAGGTTGCCCCTGCATTTTTCAATCCAAAGGGAATTTTTCTATATGCGAATGCACCCCAAGGGCAAATAAAAGCAGTTTTATGCTGGTCTTCTGATTTGATTTGGATTTGATTGTAGCCGGAGAAACCATCCATAAACGAGAATACCTCACTACGCGCACATGCATCTATGATCTGATCAATAAATGGTGTAGGGTAGTTGTCCTTAGGACAGGCTTTGTTAAGGTCTCGAAAGTCCGTACAAACATGAATAGTCCCTTGCTTTTTATCAACAGGAACTGGGTTGGACACCCATTCAGTCAAAGCTACGGGATATATAAAACCTGCTTTCAACAGCTTTTCTACCTCTGCCTTCACAGCCGCCGCTTTATGCGGGTTCACGGGGCGTAATTTTTGCCGAACTGGCTTGGCATTAGGATAGGTTGGGATCTCATGTTGAACAATAGATGGATCAATGCCTGGCATCTCCTCATATGACTAGGCAAAGATATCGCGGAATTCCTTGAAAAGGGCAGTATAAATGGCAATCTCCTTCGGAGAGCAGTTTGCACCTATATAGATATTTTCCATGACATCTGGTTTTACAGAGATGTTGATCGGTATAGTGGCAGAAATGTTTGCCATATTCCCCTCGGCAAACACTCCTTCCCTAGGTGAAGGGTTAACAGGTGTATCAACATCATCCGACAGTCTCACATGAAACTCTTGGTTTTCTATCTTGCTTAGCTCTGGAAGGAAATAAGATCAATGATGAAGGTCCTCACATATCTTATCACGTGAACACATAGCTTCCTGAATAGCTTCATCGGAAGGTAAAACAATGTCTAAGCAATCCATGGAATGTAAAGAGTTTTCACCCCATGCGGGCATATAGACTTCTTCCAGATCATCCGAGACTGTAAGAGGATCTGGAATGAGATCCACAGTGGTTTGGGTAATAGCTTGATATGCCACTTCCATCGCAGATAAGGGCACTTCCAGTTCCTGAGGGGTTGGGAGGACCCAAGGATCAGTCCTATCGACCACCGAATCAATGGACTTCCCTATAGTAGTAGAACCGATATAAAGGACTGGAGCTGGAATATCGAATGTGCCCATCAATGATGCGTACATTCCAGCCCCCAAGCTCTGTGTAGCAGTTTTGGCCTGATCAAGCAATGGCACAGTGGAATCTTTAGACTCTAGGCGGCCTTTTCAGGTAAAATCAAGTTGGTCAATAGTGACTACCTTGCCCTCATGTGGAAAAACCACGACACGAAAGACAGCTGATGCAACAACAGACATTGCATAAGTCCAATTCCTACCCAGAAGCAAATTGTAGTCCAATGGAGTATCAATCACTTCGACTTCAACATACACTGCTTTTCCAGCCAACTTAATCTCAAAAGCTGGCAGGATACCATGTGGACGGAAGGACCTTCCATCAAAAGCAGTAAGTAAAGTGGTTGATGGGACCAGCTCTGGGGATCCAAGAGCTTTCCAACAGGCCAGGGACATAACACAAGTAGAGGCTCCCTCATCAACAACCGCTCGCCCAATGGTCTTACCACAATGGACAACATCTATTGATAGAGCTACATGATAAGGGAGGCGAATTTTAACATCAGAGAGATGGAATTTCGTAGTGAGACTCGAAGAGTCCATGCTACCTAAAGCTGCTAAGAGGGCATCCTGCTGAGCGGGACAACTCTGTAGCACCTCCAAAGCTGACATTGCACACGGAGTCTGAGCCAAGTCTTCAACCACAGAGTAGTTGGAAGCGGCTCTGGAATTTGGGTTATGCAAAGTCTTCTTAAAGACACCTTTGGGTATCTTTGGCATTATTTCCGCAGGTTTCTCTATAGTGAGAGGGTTGGAAGATTCAACTACAACTTTACCCTTCTCATTGGTCTCTTTCTCATAGTTTTTGTTCCTGGTTTGTAACAAAGTTGAGGATCTAACCATGTTGATATAATTGGGGTCAGGGGCAGCTTGAGTGCCCCCTGTTGCTAGGGTTTCACCCCTAGCTTGTGCGAATGAGCACCTACTAAGGACAATGGATTCCTTAGTAGTAGTTCAATAATATATGGAATAAAAGATGCTAAACAGTAATGAAAATTAATTTAAACATATTCATGAAGCAAAAAAGTAAAAGGTAAATAATGAATTTTATTGATCTGACCTCCAATGTGGAGGTTGGTGAAGCCCGTTGTGCTGATCCGAGAGGTTGCTCCGAGCTCCAGCTGCTCCTTCTCTTTCTCCAATGGTGGAAATGGGCCAAAAGGGGCTCTCACGGTGAAAGTAGCTCAATGGTGAGATAGGGTTTCAAGAGCAATTTTGGCAGAGGCAGGATACTTGTGATTGTGGATTTTGAATAAGGGGTCTCCATCACTTATTTATAGTGGTGGAGTGCCGGTTTAGGGTTAGGGTTTAAGTTGTTTAGGGTTTTTTCCTCCTTTTCCTCATTATTTTATATTTTTTCTTCCTTTTTGGAGACTTTTGCCTTTTTGGAGGAATTTTGGATATTTTTTGGAGGAAAAGAGGGTTTTATGGCCTTTTGGAGGCATTTTAAGCCTTTTGGAGGATTTTCAGATGGTTTTATGGGTTTTTGATGGAAATATGGTAGGAAAATAGACAAATGAGCCATGTAATGGGGTAGATGAGGTAGTGAACCTTTTTTGGGTGTTAACACCCCCTGCTACGGTAGAAGCTGAAGCAGAATTCTGCCCTTGGGGAAACGGATCCTTCAGGACAGTCGGCGGTTGAGCTTGTAACAGCTTCTGAGCTTGTTCCATGAGGGGACAAAGATGAGTAAGATGGTCCCCTTGGTAAAACTTACAAGGGAACTTGACTTTCTTCTTTTCCTTTTTTCCCCCATCAGCATTGTTCACGGGCTTTGGCTTGTTTTGATTTTGGTTTCCCTCTCCCTTTTTACCTTTCTTCTTCTTCCCATCGCGCTGCTGATTGCCCTTCGAAGAGGTTTGTGCAAAAACATTTGCACTTTGGGAGGAGGGGGAAGCATTTGCTGCCTCCACCGTACACTGTTTGACAGACAATTGGTGAAGTTGTTTTGTCAATGACTCTACAGTGGGAGAGTTTACGGACCCAACCACACCATCGGCATGGGGTCCAGGCTTGGGTTTCTCGGCCTCATGTGAAGGCCTTTGTGCCTCAGGGATAATTTCATATAGAATCCTAGACTGTGAATAAATCAAGTCCAACTGCTGGGCCCTAAGTATGGCTTCTTCTTCACTAGTCACTCCTGATGTGGAAGCATCCTTAGATATGTATGGCAACAATGACTTAAGGAACCACTCTAATAGAAACTCAGGAGGGATTGTAGCTTTGATAAGACTCTTTCGCCTCCTCCACTCTTGGATATGATACGAGATGTGGGTTGCCTTGTTTTGTCTGAAATTAGACAACAAATCCATTCCGAAATTGTAACGGACTGGAAGCTGAAGTGACTGAGGAAATCACTAGCTAGGTCCCAGAAGCTACTAAAAGCAGCAGAAGGCAGATCAATGTACCATTTTGCCGTAGTGCTAGTAAAGGTCCTCTGGAACAGCCTCAATCTCACTGAATCTTCATTCAATGAGTTGGAAGAACACCATAAATGGAAGGTGGTGGCATGAGCCCCAGGATCTTCACCAGCCTTACCTTCGAACTTAGGGATGTCCGAGGGCAGTTTGGTGGGAACAGGTGGCCACAAAGGGTCATGCCTCATCGGGTCATTCATCAATTTTGATAAGTCTGGAAAGTTCAAAGTTGCTAGAAAAGGAAGTTTGGGCCTAATCGGTGCACTAGATGTGCCGTCTTGGGGATTAGAGGGTCCAGCCCCCGAATGCCCATAGGTAAAGGTGTGGTTGCCCCCTGACACCGATTGTGAAGTGGGAAGGTTTCCTTGAAACGGATTCCATCCGTAGGCCACATGATTTTGGGTGGGAGGTGCATTGTAAGTGGTTCAGGCCATGCCCATAGAAGCTGGGGTCTGAAAGACTGGAGCAGGTATCCCTCCGCTAAACAAAGAAAAGGGAGAGCTCGTGTATGGGACCGAAATAGGGGTATGGAATCTCTGCCCATAAGAGGTGTTGCTCCCAAACTGCACTCCTACATATGAAGGAGATGGACCTACGTATGGACTGGATGGGGGAATGTGCCCCCCATTCCAAGGAAATCCTTGGACATAAGCCGAGGATCCTACCAGACCACTCTGAGTAGTGTAAGGGAAGGAAGAAGGAATGGTAGGTATACTGGGGATCCCAGCAACCGTGTTACTAGAAATACCTCCTATGTTGGAGTGAACCGGTTGTTGAACCACCCGGCTCACTGGAGTTAAAGATGTAGAAGGCAAACTAGATCTGGGGGCACTAACCGGGGGAGGTAGTACCCCTTCAACCGGTAGGGTTGAGGTAAACACAAATGGAATTTCTTCCACAGAAGACATGACTCTACTCAAAGGGACACCTACTACTGGTGAACTAAAAGGTCTAACTTGGATGATCACAGGATCGTTAAGATCAGTCAAGGGGGTGTTAAAATTTCTTGCAAACTCGTCAGTCTGCAATTCTTCTATCTCTACTGTGTCAAAATCAAAACGGTTAGCTATCAATTCCGATTCACCAAGAACCTCACTTACTCCTACTGGTTCAAAAGAACCGTCTGTGCCTAATCTCCACCTTTGGGGTAAAGGTGGAGGCTCCAATGCAGTGAGAGGAGGAAGGTATAGTTTTGGGACATCATGTTTCCTCCCAAGGAATTAAGGTAGATCCTGTGAATATCAAAGTAATTGTTGGCCTTCCCTCTCCTAAAACTCAGAAAGAGGTAAGAAGCTTTCTTGGTCATGCAAGATATTATTGCTGATTTATTGAAAATTTCACTAAAATAGCTGCACTAATGTTTAAATTGCTTACAAAGGACGTAGAATTCAAGTGGAAAGAATCTTGTCAAAATTCTTTTGGAATTCTAAAAGCTAAACTATCGGTAGCACCAATACTTAGGGGCCCCAATTGGTCCCTTCCTTTTCATATATCCACTGATGCCTCTGATACGGCCATAGGAGGAGTCCTTGACCAAAAAGAGGGACAAGCACCTTATGCCATTTAGTTTATTAGTAAGAATTTGACTCTTGCCGAATTAAATTACACTGTTACTGAAAAATAATTTTTGGCAGTAGTTTATTCTATTAATAAATTTCTCCATTACATTACAGGTTACAAATCTTTTTTGCATACCAATCACTCTGCCATTAGATTTCTAATGAATAAACCAATTACCAATGGTAGAGTGACCTGGTGGATTCTTCTATTGCAAGAATTTAACATCACCATTATTGACCGACCTGGTAAATAAAATCTAGTAGAAAATTTCCTTTCTCGTATTCAACATGAAGATGATACTAAACCTGTTGACGACACTTTTACTGATGAACATCTATTTTCTATATATGTTCAAACCCCTTGGTTTGAAGATATTGCCAATTATCTAGCAACTGTGAAAATACCAAACCATTTGTCCGCACATGAGAAGCGTCATATTATAGTTCAGAGTTCCAATTACTCTTGGGTTGATAATGATCTCTTCTGCATTGGTCCAGATCTTATTATTCAAAGATGTGTCCGAGAGGATGAAATGGAAGACATCCTCCATGCATGCCATGATGGACCCTGTGGAGGACATTTTTCCTGTAAGAGGATGACATACAAAGTATTACATTCTGGTTATTATTGGCCAAGCATTTTTAAGGATGCTACCAAATATGTCAAAGGATGCAATAATTGCCAAAGAATGGGTAGACTTATGTCATTTGATCAGATTCCTGTACAACCCCAAGTCATGATTGAACCCTTTGAGAAATGGGCTCTTGATTTTGTAGGACCAATTTCTCCCATGTCTCGTAAAAATAAATATATCCTAGTTTGTACGGACTATGTCACCAAATGGGTAGAAGCCAAAGCTTTGATTAGGGCCACATAGAAATAAGTGGTAGAATTCATATATGAAGAAATATTCACCCGGTTGGTGTACCTATTGAAATTGTTACAGACCAAGGTACTCAATTTACTTCTAAATTAATGAAAGAACTTACTACGAAATATGGCATCTGACACTGCAAGTATTCACCTTATCATCCTTAGGCTAATGGTCAGGTAGAATCAACTAATAAAGTATTAGAATCCATTTTAACAAAAACCATTCACTTACATCATAAGGATTGGGAAGATAGACTACCAGAAGATTTATGGGCCTATAGGATAACATGGAGAAACACTACCAGACATACCCCCTATGAGTTAGTAAACGGCAAACAAGTCCTTTTACTTATTGAATTTCAAGTTAAAACCTTTCGTATGGCAGCACAATTAGGCATGGATTTGGTTGAAGCACAGAAACAACGAATATTACAGATTAATGAGTTAGATGAGATTAGACAATATGCACTCCAAGGAACCATGCTAATAAAGAATCAACGAAATACTTGGGATGATAAATTTATTAAGAAAAAACAATTTAATACTGGATATTGGGCACTACTATTCGACTCACGGTTTAAAAATTTTAAAGGAAAATTGACTACTCATTGGATGGGCCCATATGAAGTTGCTACATCCTTTGACAATGGATCAATAGAAATTAAAAAAATCAATGGCTCACAAGTTTCCTTTGTAGTAAATGGACATAGAATCAGTCTTTATCATCAACCGACATCTAGACAGGATTTTATATAGAATGTTTTGCAACAGAATGAAATGGAATTAGTTGAAGAAAAAGTTATTCCTCCTCCTCCTGATCCTTAAAAAATATTTTGGGTTATCATCACTTGTATATATGTAAATATGTGTGTTCTTTGAATAAATAAGAGTAATTTATAATAGATTGTGTTAACACTCTGTTAAATTTTGGGCATAAGTGATACTCACATGCTTCAGCCCCATCGGGAAGTGTTGAGAAGGTAGCGTAGTATTTACAGAAAGAGCTGATGGCACACATAAGATAGCACTCAGCCTTGGGGTAAGCCTTGGTGGTGAACGTTGAAATCCAGTGAGATAGTTTGTGGATCGGGGAAGCGAGGCTAAGAAGAAAGCATTGGGCACACTGGAGGCGTTAAAGAGGAGTCATGATCGAAGGCTGAGGATGATCGGAAGGCAGATCAACGACGTCAAACCATTTCACATGGAGAACATGTCCGACCCAAGCCTCTTCTTCAGATTTGTGAAACAGTTTAAAGAATAGATGCATCCAACGGTTGAGATTGGGACCCAAGAAGATCTGCAGCTGAGAACAATTTCGCATCCCAAACTAGCGAGGACGAAAGCAACAATTCAGCATTGCAAAAAGTTGTACGGGTCGTTTTGTTCTATGGTGCGTATGAGATCGGAGGGAGATCAACGATCATAGTTTATTTCGCCATCTAGAGTAGCATGAAGAAAAATAGGACCTCGCGTCGCGAAGAATGGTGGGGTCCATCCGAATCGACGGTTGTGAAGAAAGGAAGTCCCGATCAACGGTTGGGATGTCCACGTGCTAGGTAAGGAAATACATGGCATGAAGGACCCCACATATCTATGGTTTAAGCCGCGAAAAGTAAAATCTACAGTAAAAATCACCTAAGAAATATGCGAAGGTTATGATTGGCTGAACAGCTATAAAGAAGGCCCACACAAAGCTGCAAAGATTTGTCTTTTCTGAAACCTTGAAGCCGTCGAATATCCAACCACATCCAGAGTGCCAGCCCGGACTGGCCAGGAGACTGTGCTACAGAACAAGGCAAGTTCTTGATACCTCCTCAGTGTTATTTGAAAATGGAAGAAATAGGAGTGGTAGGAGTGAGAGATGATGTAGAGCCTGAGGCCGCAGGTTGGAGGATAGAAGAGAGCCTGTTGGATGAAAATGTTGAGATTTTTGATACCATCCTGGTGGGAAAATCTATTGAAACTGCTAGAGGCAAATTGGAAGCTCTTAAGAACCGAGGTAGAGATATCTACGGTGTTTTTAAATCTTTCTTCCACTTCTTCTCTGTCGACCAAACCCCCCATTTCCCTGAATTTGTAGAATAGTGTACAAATAATTTCTCTGTCACCGAAGGCGTTATTATGAATAAGTCTAAGTCTAAAATTATTTGCCCAATTCAAGCTTCTATCATCCGCAAAGCCCGGGATATCCCAAATGAATTCACCCATATCTCCCAAGACTATTGAGAAGAAGACATTGTACATTGTTTTAGAGAGTCTACTGACGAAAGTAAAGAAGCCTTCCTGAAGCCCATTCTAAACCCAATGGAGAACTCATTGACCTATATTACCCTATCGACCTCAGCCAATTCAATGAAGACACTCAGTGGTGTATATCCCTGGCCAGTCAATTCCTAGGTCTAGATACTGACGCATATGTCCCAGATTCATTGCTAAGTCTTTTGTTCATCTTAAGTACTTGTCCGGCCGAACTTGAATTGCCTAGAAAATATGGTCAGTCTTGTTGCCTTAAATTTGATGAGTTCTTGGCCAAGAACATCCGTTCCAAGTTAATGAATTTCCATGACACTAGAATTTTTAGATTCCAGTCCCTTTTGCTGAGGATGTTCATAGCCTATAATGAGGAGGACCTACAAGTACCAGAATTGGAAATCACTGCTGATATGGCCATGGATTACTATAAATTCATGAACTAGTTGATGGCCGAAATATATGAACTCTTCTTTCAGGAAAGTCTACCTAGGGTGTTACCTGAGATGAGGCAAATGATGCAACTATCAAATAGCAAGAAGATAGGAGACTGGTTCCTCATATAATTTGGAATGACCATAAGGTTGTATGGCTTCATACATCCACCCTACATCCTACCAGCTTTTCTAACCCCCAGGGTTTTCTCTCTAGAATTAATCCAACAGAAACTCATTGTCGAAGAAGAATACTTCTTGAACTTTAAGAAAAGTTCAAGTTTGATTTTTCCATGGGAATTAAAACCATACACAGTTAGAAGTAGGGATGCTTTTCCCCTAGTCACCAACTTGCTTAGAGGCATCGGGTTTTCCCCAGGACAAGCAATAAATTATGATCCTCACCAGGTAATTTCCAAAAGAAGGAAAGCTCACAAATGCAGGCCCTTTGAGCACACTAAGATACCTGGACTTAGAGAAGTGACGAATTGGGATGATTTCCCTAATCCCGCCCCAATGGATACTAGCGTAGAACAGGACACTAGCTCACAGCTACCGAGGGTATTTTCTCCCCAAAGAGAGTTGGCTACAGTAGCTACAACAGCAAGGGGATTCTCATCACTGGTTAGCTATTCGGCAAGTTCAGTGAAAAGAGGGGATCCAAGGCCCATGGACACTGAAGAGATGGACACTGCCAGCATGCCCAAGAAATAGAAAGTGGAACCGGGACAGCAATTGGTGCAAGTCAAAAGGGGACAGGCAAAGAAGAATAATTTAACAAAAGAATAGTGACAGGAAGAGCCTGAGGTAGCTGAATTGCAAGTACAAGAGTATGTATTTGGAGGACAAACTCCGAGCAAGCATGCATCCAAAGAAGAATGGTTGAGGTCTTACCGAGAGAGGGCTAATAAAACCTTCGAAGAGACAACAGAACTATACAACGAAGCCTCGCGGTTTCCTCACCCCAATGTGGCATTGAAAACTATAAGGGATCATGCCATTGATACCCTTAACTTAGCCCTGGCAATAGGGAACAAGGTGTCCGAGGTCAGTGTTAACCTTTCAAAGGTTCCCACTACTGACATAATACACCTGAACAAAGAGACTGGGGATATACTGAATACCAGACTGCTTAAAGCTACCATACATATGTCTAAGATGGAGGAGAATAGGGTGAAAACTTCAAATCTTTTAAGGAATGCGAGAGTGGAGAATAAAGCACTCAAATCCCTAATCAACAACTTACAAAAGGAAGCTATGGAAATAGAAGGATCTATGCAGAAAGGGAGTTTGGCTCAGAAATTGCTTGATGACAAAGAAAAGGAGATCCAGACCTTAAAAAGGAAGTTAAAAATCCCTGGCACCCAGCTCGCTCAAGCAGATGAATTGGCTGACTTCAAAAGGGAAAAAGAGGTATTGAACTCTGAGCTTACTGACTGCAAGGCTAAGTACTGAAGCTTGAAGAAAAGGGGAGACAGTGGGAAGCAGATATCCAGCTTTTGAAGAATAGCGAGGCAAAATTGAAAACCAAATTAGAAATGAAGGAAAATGAGATTCAAAGCAAAAGCACGGAGAATACTATTCAGTCCACAGGTATGGTTGGAGAGATAGATACCAGCTCCCTCTCTAGAGCAATGTCCCAGATAGGCTTAAAGGATACCGAGCTCATTAAACTGAAACAGTAGGTTGAGGAACCTAAAAAGGAAAGAGTCAAAGAGGAACGAGGAAGAGAAAAGGCAGAGGAGAAATGCCAAGAACTGACTCAACAAAATGCTAAATTGAGCCAACAGGTGGTCGACAAACTTTCCTTGCAAGGCGCTAGGCATCTAATCTGGGATCAAATAATCATGGAAGCTGACAAATTCCCTCCCTACCTAGATATTATTGAAGATTAGGAAATTGCTATGAGAGAAGCCAAGAGACAAGCCTAGATAGTATCGGCAGAAGTGAACAAACAGCCCTTGGTGACCACAAAGAATGCCATAACCTTCCTGAGCTCTATGTCAGAAGGGTCCGCTTGCAGATATGGTATTCAAAACAAGATTGTTGTTGTCTCTGCAGCCAGAAAGATAGTGGCTAAGCACAGGATGATGGAGACGATACAGGCCAAAATAGAAGTTACTAAGCACAAAGTCTGAGAAGTCGTCAAGATATTCAGACCACTGGTAAGCAAAGGGCTCCCCTTTTTCTAGGAAGAAAAGGGTCCTTTAATGTCTTAGAAGGAGTATTAGGAGTGCCTAGTGCATTGCTGATTGGACCATAACAAATTTGGAGATATGCAACAAGCATTGTCAAGGAAGGTCATTTTTGACAAATTGGCCAGTGATTTCGAGTTATTGTTTGATTTTAAATCCGTATGCTCCAAAGTCCCCAAGATTTCATACCCAGAAATGATGGAGCTCCAAGCACAAGCATACGACATGATAGCTGCAACCATGCTTGGTTTTGATTTATGGAGAGTCATCCAACAATATGGGTCACCCAAACTCAAAGCACACTCGTAGAAGTGACAACGATGGTACATGGGAAATTTTCTATGCGTTGCATGCCCTTCCCCAATGGTCGCTTTTCTCAAATATTTGTACAATCATCACCCGCCAGATGGGAGTATGGGATGCTATCGTGCCTATTTCATCTTGTTTTTCACATTTCATTGTCTGGCCGTTTCGTGCAAGTTGCAACCAATGTGCCACCTAAGAGGTTGTTAGAGGATGTCCTGATTGTAACAAATTTTGATTCCCGGATGTCATTTTGGGAAAACCAAATACTATAAATATACCTACTGAAGAAGGAGAAGGGGTTGAAACCATTGTAATTTTGTTGTGTGTGTTTTTCAAGAGAATTTTAATATAATTGCAGAGCCGAGGTCGACGTTTTGATACAGGGATTCATGTGTAGTTTGCACTTACAGTCTATTATTTCCTTTCTTATATGAATTTTTTTTGCAGTTTATCTCTCCTGTTGTGTTTTCTTTCATATCTGAAACTTAGGGTATAACAGTTCGGAATTCATACTTGCTATGCTTCGTCTGTTGTTTCAGGTATTCACCAAAGTTTTCTTCTAAAGTTGATACATAATTCATTTTTTACAATGTTCTATGTTGATGGTCTGTTCATGTTCCTCCTTTCCACCAGACAATTATGAATCAACTGTGATCGAGTGACTACATTTCCCCTGTGTTGAAATCGCTTGAATTAAGTTCTGATTATTCCTATTGTATGTCTTGACTCCATCGCCCAATGGTGCTATGCTTTGTTTCAACCAATTTTACAAACAATTTATAGTTTCATTTGTATATATATATTTGGAATTGTTAACATTTGGTGAGAGATCCCTCTCGGAAGAGTAGAAGGCCAGTTCTCTCTTCAAAAGTGGTTTTGTTGTTACCTGGGAGCGAGCCTTCCGCAACCTTTGGGCTCAATTCTGGTGCTAACAGATTGTTTACAAGGGACTCTTTTTCTTTTTCTTTTTATTAAATATGTCTTCATGAATAAATTGAATCATCTAACAAGTGGCTTTGCAGTTTGATTACAAGTACATTATCTCTATTAGTAACTAACCGATTATTTATAAGGTATCTTAAACTTTCTTGGGGTGCTTTTGAAATTTGCAGCTTATAGTGAAAATTAAAAAATTACAATCCTTTGTACATCATTCTTAACTAGGTTTTCTATGATCCATATAGTTTTTGGTATCTTGATTCAGACATGTATATTTCTGATTTACTCTTTTGAACAGTTGCTTGAAACACCTACTTTCATTATCATTTTATTTTACAATCTTATATTACACCTATGGATTACTAGTTCATCCTATACTTGTTATCAAAACTTGTCTCTCATGTATTTTGGTGATAACTCGAGAGTAAGTGGAAATCTTTTTTGTGGGGAACATTACTTTTCTTTTATGAAGAAGAAGGACTGTAAGGTTAAAGAACAACTTTAAGTTATTCTCTTTTGACATGATTTATGGTTAAGGCCATTATAAAATTACTTATACGTTTATTTAAAACAAAAATGAATTATGTGTTTAGCAGGACTTAACACGCTTTAGTGCCAATCGACTTCCATATATTTAATATCATTATACAAGGCAAACCCTCCGAGGTACTAAACAGGCCTGTTGGCAGCGGGTCAATGCTAAGTAAAAACTTAAAACACAGAATCTTGATAAATGCAAGTAAACCCATCAGGGTACTGAACAGGCTTGCTGGAAGCAGAGCTATGCTTGCATGGTACTAAGGTAAACCCGCTGGGGTACTGAACATGCCTACTGGCATCAGGGCAATATCAGGTAAAAGAGATATGGTTAATACACCACTATGCACATGATTCGTAAAACAATGCTAATATAAAGAAATTTTGTTTCAGAATAAATATGTCATGGCCAATTGTTTATAATGTCATTTGAGAATGGCTGTAAGTTGGGGTTTTCCCCAGCTGTCTAATTCAACACATACCTATGATGTCTTTATCCTAGAAATGGGACCCATAGCTGTAAATCTCACATACTCCGGGCTAAACTTAAATATATTGTGATGACAAGATATCTTTAAAATAAGGCATGGATGGCTAGTTTTTCCTCTGGCATTCTTTTGGTTATATTATTATCATTCAAGTGGTCTTTTTAAGCACTATTATATTTTTCATGAATATACATATCTGAATCATTTCCATTTAATAATTAGTTTTCTTTTTCTTATAAAATACTAAAAAACATAATAGAACTCTTTTAATTTTTATTTTCTGGAGCAATCAATTCTTCTCTTTTCTATGGCTTGAGGACACGCCATATCTTTGGTTTGGGGGGAAGGGTTGGAAAAATTAGACTATTTTTACTTTTCATTATTTATGATAGATCTATTTATCTCTAACCAATGATAAGTGTTTTTAGGATGATGTAAGTAGTGGAACTTGGTTATAGCATGGAGCATATTTTTATGGCAAAATCAATATGGAGGACTATACGAAGGATTGAATGAAGGTCCAAATGAAATCAATATTATAGCATTTATGATTAAAATTTGCTAAGCAAATTTTGTTTTTGGGCAATTAGTTTTCACCTCCATATTGCTGCAAAACTTTTAGTCATCATTTCAATGTTCATAATCCTATCCTCTTACCCAATCATGCATGTAAATTATTAAATGACCAATCTTCTTGTTATTCAAAATGCGATTTATTCCTTTGTGTTATATGTTCAACCTGTCCAAAGTTTTACTTTGGACATGGTTGAATTAATTTTAACTTTTATATAATGTTTGACATGAAAGACATGCTATTTTTAAGTTACAGGCTAAAAGGTTGAAGTTTAAATCACCTCCTTCATCTGCTAAGTCGAAGGCAGCTGCTAGTCTGCCTTCTTACTAAGTTATTCTTATTTTTTCCAGTGGGACCTGGCATTTCTCCGGTTTGGGGGAATGTTGATCCTAGATTTGTTATCATTTTTGGCAGTTAAATTACTCATTTAAACATATGTTTTATTATATTTTGCATATTTTATGTAACACAGATCATTATTCAGCCCCAGGTATGAATGTATTTAAGGTTTATATAAAATCCATTTATTATTATAATTTTATGATTTTATTAATTAAAATTGGCATAGTTTGAAGTGCATTTGATTTATTAATTTATATGTACATTTGTTTGCAGGTTATATAGTATTTTTGGACAAACTAACAACAAATTCGCATTCAGGTAGCCATGCGCACAACATGTCTAGCTCATCATCTAGCTCACTACACGATATTCATTAGCAAGGTTTCTAGGCATTTAAATGTTTTTATTGCAAACCATAGCTCTGAAGCGCACCAACAAATAAACATTGCATTCATCCTAGATCTGTGGCCAACATATCCCTCTCACGGTCTAGCTCGTTGTTCAGCTTTCCGTCTAGATCGTTAACCAGACTGCGCGCTATTGATAACCAATTCTAGGTATTAAAATGATTGAAACAGCCTGCGAACTATTTACTATCCATGCATCTGGGTAATGAAGCTTGCTTCTAGATGATCTACCAGCCTACATCCTCCTTTGTTGACACTTCACCAATAGTCCATGCATTGGATTGATGCATTTAACCCGCGTTCCAGAAGACTCACCATGTATGTTGTCTCTGCTTTCCACCACTTCACCAACCGCGCTAACAAAGGAGCATGTGCGCCACATCTCGCATGCTGAAGAGAAATTTTTACGCTAAAGAGGGAGCATGTGCATTACACCGTCCAATGAAGAGAGCTGACGCGTGGTGAAGAAGGAATATCCTATGTGTTGGAGTTAAATTAGTTAAATGCCTTTATGGATTGACTAAATTTAGAGAGTAGTCGACCACTAAAGGGTTTATTTGCTCATTCCCGTAAACACTGTATATAAACATCTCCTTGTGCAAAGTTAGAGAATTGATCATATCATTTATTCAATAATCGTTTTTGAAGAATAATTCTGTAGCTCTCTTCCATTGTTTTAATAAAGAGTCATATGCTTTGTTGTTGATGATTGTGTTTAAGTAGGCGTTAGCCAGGAAACACCCATGATTGCTGAGAGGGTCCCTCATCAACCAGAGGTTCATTCTTCTGTGTAATTTTGTTCTTTTCTTTTTGTTATAGCTAGTTTAGTTTAATTTCATTAGATTACTGTTATTTCCTGTAATGTGATTTTATTTCTGAGATTAGATAGTTAATTGCACACATAGTTTGTTTTAAATTGTTTTCAGTCATTTCATTTCTAGTTTACTATTTAGTTTATTTGCAAGAAGATAGAATAAATTGCTTTTAAATAGATTCAGTTCTATTTATTTCCTTTATGTTATAAGTTATAAGTTATGCAATTTGAATTTGAATTTGTTTATTAACATGCAATGATTTTCTTTTCATGAATTTGTTTAAGTTTATTTCACTGTCAAATTTGCTTAATAAGTAGGTTTACTTATTTCCTTTATGCATTAGATTTACATATACACGAATTCAGCTGAAGATTAGCTCATTAAGGTTAAGTTCTATCATTTTAACTGTGCAGACTGCCATTCGGATAGCCTGTTTAAACTATCATTTAGCCACCCTTTTCAGACCTATAGTTCAGTCTATCATTTAGCCCATAGTTTCGTTTTTAACGTTTTTTATATGTTTTGAGATTGTTTTTAGTTCTGTTTTTTTAATATTTGAAGTATGCTTTGACTGTAATAATTAGGTGATAGTTCTATTTTACATTAAAGTTAAATTTGGATTGTTTTAGGTTATTCATTAAAAGTTACCTTACTTATTTTTACCTTGAATATGTTTTGAGTTATTTTCTGTTTTGTTTCTTGAGTTTGTTTCTGATTTCTTTTTACTGATGTATTGTTTTGTGTTCATGCCTTTGGATTGATTTATTCGTTTGCATGTAAAATTCAGTGTTATATGTGTTATCCTTAGTATGTTTTTAGGTTGTTCCCTTTTACATTGTGTGATTACTGAAAGAGACTTGTAGGACAAAATTCAAAGATATTTCTATTAAGTTTTCTACTTGTTTCTTTTTATTAAGTTTTTTATTTGCTTATAGGTTAGGTCTTCCTTGCATCTCAGTTTTCCATTCAAAAAGTTAGTTGTTGATGATATATTTTTCAGTTTAAATATTATTTATTCGTAAGAAATTATCAATTATCTACTTTATTATTTTGTTCTGGTTCAATTCCTTTAATAGTTGAATTATTAGGAGTTTGACTCAGTTTTTCATTTTGAAATATCTTTCGATCTTTTGTTTATTAAAATATTTACACGACACCATAGGAACCCCTCTACCTTCACATATATTTTGTGTCAACTCTAATCCTACCAACCCTGGTCGAGAATTAAATATTAGATGAATTAATCTAGACGATATAACACCTAACAATAGAGAACATTTCCATTTTTTCTTTGAATTGTGGTGATGTGATCAAATCAAAATAAATTTTGTGTCCATTGGTCCACCCCNACTATTATTATCATGTTGACCATTTCTCATATTTGAGTTGGAGCTTATGTGCTTTCAGCCTTTGCAAAGGAATTTGAAATTTCATAATCATACCCTGGTTACCTACCTCATTGTTTTGAAATGTTTTTAAGGTTCTTTCTCCTGGTAATTTCCTTAGTTGTTTTTATTTATTTTTTTAGCTTTTTCTCTGCCCAGGAAAATTGAGTCAAGACTCAATACAAATGAAATAATCCCAAAAAATACCTAACCTTTAAACTTGGGTTAGTTATAGAAAATGATAAGAGACTCACATGCTAATTGAAAGGTAGGAGTTGTAGTACCAGGTGCATATCCAGTAAGATTGATAGGCATGATTCTGGTGGTAGTCAGTATTGAAGGGAGTTAGTCACCTTGTAGAGGTTGTTAACTTGTCGAACGCATATACATATCCCTGTTGAATTGCTCATTTGGAAAAAGATTCCACATTTCTTGATGCAAATCAATTATAGGGAGCACTATAAACAAAATATAGGTTAGCATCACTCTAAGGAGGGAGCTTCGGTTTAATGGTGTCCCTTGTAAGGCATGATAGAAATATTGGCATTCCTATTAGCATTCCCTTTGGATAAGGGATATACATTTATTTTGGAAAGACGATATGCTTGAATCCCCCCCCCTATCATCCCAAGGATGCAGGGAAAACAATGATAATAGAGAGATATCGCATGCCATCAATTCATCACAAAGAAAAAGAAGTTGATATACAAATAACACAAAATTAAACATAAGATACTTATGAAGAAGTGACCCTTCTAAGCCAACATTATTGTTGGCAGCAAAGGAGATCACACAACGCTTTCATCCTCGCAAGGACCTCCAAGTATTCGCGGAACTAAACATTGCATGTCAAAGTAGTGTCCTTTTCACTACTATGTTGAAAGTTGCTAATTGATACTGCATTTTCATGACAATGTGGTGTTTCTTAACCTTAGAATATTTAGCATGAGAAGATATCAGTTGAATGTTCATGTTGGGGAAAAACATTAAACAATTTTATAAAATATATCCAACGATTTAATTGTCAACCCAGAGAGAGTATAAACTTGTGAGGCATAGACAAAATATATGTAGGGGCAAAGTATTGCTAACTTAATATGATATTCTAGGCTACTGAAATAAAAAATACATGCAACTGAAATTGAATTAAACTTGGAAACGTAGGAAATGACATGAAAAGAAATCTAATCTAGAAAAGTAGGAAATTGCGTGAAATAAATCTAATCTAAGAAAGCATAAGATTGCATAAAATAAACTAATGTAAAACAATCAACATTAACTTGTGAGCTCACATAAAAAAAATACAACTAATTCATAACCAAGACACCACTGAAAATCTATACTAACAATTCATAAGAAAGAAACACAAATTAACATGAGAGAATCAAAGGATTTGCATTAAGCATCATCTCCATTACATAACGATAAAAAATCCACTCTATGACTATCTCTAAACTATTCTCTACTTCCAAACTACTAAAGAGATCTTTAACAAAATGAGCAGAGAGCACTCCTATTGATACATGAATTCAAGATAACTAATCATAATGACAGATCCACTATTCTCTCAACTTATCCCTCAAAATTCTCCAACATAACCACTTTTCTCTCAACTTATCCCTTCAAATCCTCCTACAAATATTGGATGAGATATTCTCTCCACATTTCCATGATCTTCTCCTTGAAATTATCCCACATCTTGAAGATGAAATTCAAATTTGAGGCTAGGTGGTGATTTTTGAGCTTGATAAAGTCTTCAGATATACCTGTAATCATCACCAAACTCATCCAAATTTAAGGTATAATGACATTATATTAATTTTCTTAATATTTAACCACAAATTCACTCAAAATATTCAAAATAAATTATTTGGAAAATGGAAATATAAACCCATATGTCTTATCAAAGTGGTGGATATTAATGGTTTTATGGAAAGATAAAATAGGAATAAGGTGACAAATGGTATATGAAATATGAATAAAATGTGGTATTTTTGTAACTCAACATTCCCCCCAACTGAATGTGTTGCATGTCCTCATGCAATTGTACATAAGCTTTTTGGCTTTGCATGATGATGTTTGTAACAGTAAATCATTCCATGATGTGAAGTTCATAAGTAGCAGCTGGTTTTTCTTTTTTTCTCTCTCTCATTTTTTTATATATATTTGTGGCTAGTTCTTGTGTGACAACCATAACAAATGTTGGTTCTTGTATTAACAATATTCATTTCTTTTACTTTTATTTTTGCTGCAATACATAGGATTTAAAAGTCACATTCACTAGAAATGATAAGCTATCAATGTCCATTGGAAAACAGTGTCTTGATGTTATGAGTTATACCAATTGTAATAAAATGTATGTTTGAAGAGACATGTTGGTCAATGGTGAATAAGATGACGAAAAAAAATAGAATCACATGGTAATGAATATATCCCCTCTCCTCCCCCAACTGAATATGTCTTAGGTTCATGAAAATGAGTAAGGTAATGTAACATGGTGAGGGAATTTTCCAAATTCATCCATTTTATAGCATTTAAGAAATTATATGGTTAAATATTAGAAAACAACATACCTCCACCTACCCAAAAAGTTGATGAAATTATGCAATAGGAATGTAGCTGATACTGCTACTAGATCATGGATGGTGAAGTGAAGTAATTTGAACTACTACTTGGTTGGATGAAGTAAAATATGAGAGATCAAAGTAGAACTGTGGTACTCTCATATGGTTGAAGTATGCTTCTATAAAACTGCTGATGGATTCATGCAAAGTATATAGTATTCACCTGCTACAAAACCCGATGGTACAATTCTTACCATGCGAATAAATGTGTCAATGTCGAGCATGGAAAGAATTAATTGGATTACCAACCATTGATGAATGTCGTTAACCAATGCGAGGCAATCTCACTATTGATGTCAATGAGTACCAAGGTACCTAAGTACATCGTGCAAAGTGAGAATAAATGAGCTGATGTCAAACCACTTGCAATATTTAATGATCAAGGGACATTGATGTATTCCCATGATTGTCAGCGAGAGAACTTGCCATTAAGGCATGCAAGCTTCAAGGTACTAAAAATGAACTCTTGTCTCTATCCCAGATAAGGTGATAAGGTTGATGGGGAAAGACTTGTTGAAAGGTTGACCTTAAGGAATCCCACATCAGTCAACACGAGTTGTACATAATTTTTTGTAGGACTATAGATAAAATATCTCACGGTCAAACAGTTTTTATGGAAAGGGAAACAAAGCAATGTAGTCATGGAAAAGACATTGAATGGTTTTATTCATAAGGAAAAAGATGCATTGAAAATGAGGAAAATATGTGTGACTCAAAAAGGTAGACATGCGGAAAGTCGTGATGTATAAGGCAGTGAAAAAGTAGACTCTAACATGGATGACGAATAAGATTGGAAGGAAAAAAAAAGTAAGTAATCATGACATGGCGTAATTGGTTTATGAAAGGATTCTTTGTGGCAGCTAAATGTCATGACATACATAGTGGAAACTCAACTTCTTCAAACTTTTTAATGGAGCATTGTTTTTTGAATTTTTTTTTGCAATTCTAGAAATCACTTCTGCACGCCATTCGTTCGTCTTCAAATATGCAAAAGGTTAGCATTTTCCTGCAACAAACTTGTGAGAGCATTGAAAATATAGGAAAATATGTGCTTTATTAAATAAAATGCTCTTATACCTGAAAGTGGCAACTCTTCTTGCCAAAACCTGTTTCTGAGTGACTTGCGAAGACAAGTTAGCACAACAATCATAAAATTTTGAGAAGATTCCAAGTTTATTTATAATTTATAATTTTATGATTTTATTTGTTACCCAATAGTTTTTATTTATTTATATGTTTTTATTTTTTAATTTAATTTAATTTAATTTTTATTTTTGTATTTTTATCATAACCCTTTTATTATTATTTCTGAAGTTGTTTTTGTTTATATATTTTTTAAATTTTATTTATTTACAAAAACAAATTTTTATATGTTTATTTTAATCCTATAAATTAATGTATATAGATATTAATATAAATTTTATTATGTCAATGTGTTCTTTTTAATGTTTTTAATTGTTTTGCAATAAAAACAAAAAGAAGAAATTGGAACAAAAATCAGCATTAGAGGAAATTTGAGGTCTAAAATGAGCCTCCTAAGGAAAATAATAAAATAATAAAACAATATTTAAAAATAATAAAATAATATTTATTAATTTTGGAGGAAGAATGAAAAAAACTACTTTTTTTGTTCCTATTTTTGACATATCTCCTTGTTTATTTACTCAAATTTCGAGCGGGATAGCTCGTTGGATGCGAAATTTAATTCTGCATCCAACGAATACCCACACTGCATATTTTTGACAGACCCTACTATCCCAAAAACAAGAAATACTTGAAAAAATGTGATGATGTGATGATGATGTCATCATCACATTTTTTAGGTATTTCTTGTTTTTGGGGTAGCAGGGTCCATCAAAAGTATGCAGTGTGGGTAATCGTTGGATGCGGAATTAAATTCTGCATCGAACGAGCTCTCTCGCTCGAAATTTGAGTAAAAACACAGGGATATATTTCGAAAATACGAACAAAAATAATAGTTTTGTTTTATGACAAATATGTCAATTCAACCATTATGGTTGACTCATTTTATTAAAATTCTATTGGTTCTTGAGTTCCAACTCACAAAATTTATTGTTGGCGCGTTTTCTTATAAGTCCCATTTTAGCCCCCAAATTTCCTCTAATGAGTTTTTTTCCTTTCACAAATATTAGTGCGACTTTATGTAATGATTGAGCAACAGAGAGAGAGGGTTGACACTTTCAGTGGTCGACCCCTCTAAAAGCATATTATCTTAATGATCTAGAATAGAGAAGAGTGTGCAACAAGCAATTTTTTTTTTTTTATGGTAAATTTGACAGCTTGAAACAAACACCTATCTCCCCCAAACAGAAGATGTGCCAAGTCCCACTGTGCAAAAATAAAAATTAAGAATAAGGCTTAGCTGCGATAGCAGCTGCCTTCAATTTAAAGACGCATATTAATTTTATTAATAACAATTTTATGTTTTTCTTAGATTACTTTTGATGTTTATATATATTTTGTTTATTTACCTAATGTTAAATAATATTTTATTATTATTATAACACCTTTATTACTATTTTTTATTTATTTACCTAATGTTTTTTATACATTGATTTTTTAATTTTTATGTTATTGTAATAAAAATGTTTTTATTTATTTATTTACAATTTTTAAAATTTTTCTTTTATAAAATTATTCTTTTAAAACTATGAGAACAACCAAAATGTTATTTTTATATGTTTTTATTTTTATTATATGTTTTGTATATATAATAATTTTATAATATTTAGTTGTTTTATGTTTTTCTTATATTACTTAAAAACATATTTTATTGTTTTTGTTATGGTTATGTTTTAAAAATTTTATTGTCCTTTTTTTTAATTTATTAATTTATCTATCTTTTTTTAATTTCTAAAAAAAATTTAGAATGGTTCCATAAACAAGGAAATTTCGGTGCTCATCACAATCCAAGAAATCACATAAACGTTTAGTTTTGTTACGGCCAATCATTAAAAAAAAGAAAGCAATGAGGGGATGATAAGTCCAAAAAAACTCCTTCATTATTAAAAAATAGAAAAAAAAGCCAAATATAAGGGTGTTAAATCCTCCACCATTAAGCCAAGTCATCATCGAATAAATATGAGAATAAAGCATAAATCCCAAGTTTCATTTATGATTCAAATTCCCAATTGTAATCATCTTCTGAGTAGTGTTTCCAGGGAGCCTTGACCCAATTTATTACTTTGTTATGCAAGTTTTTGTTTTTTTTTGCTTTATGCCAATGATCTCCAGGGGCTCAGTGACAAAATTGACTGTTTTATTAATCTATATAGCATCAAAGTCCAACACATGGCTGGGGTAATGCACATATTTATAAACTAACGATACATAAGAAACACAATGAATTTTTACATGCGGAAGTCAACCAATTTTTCAGCAATGACACCCACCTGTGCCAAGATATTGAAAGGTCCTGAATATATTAGTGCTTTCCTAGGTGCAAAGAACGCCTTTACTTTATTTGGATTAACTCTAAGAAACACCTTTTCTACCTTTGTTTGTGATTCAATATCAAGCTTAGCATATTCACCAAAAACTCTTATTCATATAACACCAAATACAAGCTTAGGTGTTTCCTATAACGCTAGAAACTCACCAAAACAAGCTTAGCAGAGGTAGGTGTTTGTGATTCAATATCTGTTTGATATCGAAGTTTAGAAACCAACTCAAAACTCATAAAAATTGTACCCGTGGAGTCTATTTTAATGGGTAGGCTATTCCATCATTTTGCAGAGCTTAGCATACCATGAATACGCTTTCTCTGAGGTGATTTGCAGTTTTCCCATCAATATCTTTTTGATTAAACCTGGTAAACGAGGAATTTTTGGTCTATCCTATACCTGTAGTGTGCGTGGTTATGATTACGTTTTCGGCTTATGCCTCTACATATGCTTCAATTTATTTTGGGGCTGGGCCAACTAATAAGTAAACCGGTTATTAAACTGGATCATACGTGAAGGGATCTGGATCTTTACAAGGTGATGGATTTCAAATTAACCTTAAGTAGGTAAGTCTATCCATATATGCATGGCCTTGGAATCATATAAAATCCAAGTGGTTATTAAACTGAAATGAACCTCTCACTCCGCCTTTGCTCCCTATACTGGGTCTTTAATTGATGGATCAACCCAATAAATTGGATAAAGTCCATAAACTCGGGAAAATGAATCTACATATTGATCCCTCTTTTATATAACCTGATGATTGGATTCAATCTCCTGAATGAGATAGAATCTCCAAGTAAGCTAGCTCCGCCGAATATAAATAAAATAAATGAATGTGCCTCCCTCGTTCAATTCATCTGCAGTGATGGCCACGGATTTCATTGGAAAGATTGCGCTCAACCTGGCAGAGAGTTAAATCATTCATTTTCCTAGATTTAAGGATAGCCAATTTAGATGGGATTCCCCTCCTACTGTTGCATTTACAGTTGGCACTGATCGTGGGAAGAAAAATCGTGCAGAAAATTAAATTTATGATTAAATTAAATTAAATTTATGGCAGCAAAACTATGTGGCAAAACTAATCGAACGTTGTAGATTCGGTTGGCAGAAAAGATTGTGTGGGATGCTGACCCCTGATGTTAACGCAAAAAGGAATTACACCTGCTCTATGAAACTAGACCGATGGAGCATATATCGGCGAGAAGACAGGCGTGTTATGAGCAGAGGTGGGTTTCATGCACCAAGATTTGTTTGACTAACTTATTGCGTTAACTTCCACATCTATACAAAAACTGCAAGTGGCACCAATTAGTCACCATTAATCATGCAACGGATTTATACTTCAATGCTGCTGGAGGTTTCATTTATTTTTTATCAATATCGAGCAGGTTTTCTGAACAAGATGCAAAGATCAAGGAAGATATAAGCCACAACATACACTTTTGACCTGCGCATGGAGATCTAGCAAGGAGATTATTTCTAGCTGGATGAAGATAGATAGCTCATGGTAAAGACTTCTGGTTATGCTAGGCGATTTTTTATGTGAGGGAAGCATCTTAGGAATATCTGGTCGAAGGCAGTCTATCTGTAGGTTTTGGTTGAAAGATACTTGTACAGGCAAAGTCTCGAAAGATAATTTTCTTGTTTTTTTTCTTTTAATGTATTTTTATGTTTGCAGATTGCGAATGAAAGACTGGAAGGCTGAAGCGTTTGCACGTTGCGCATGAAATCCTGAGGCTTTTGATATTTACAGCTATTTTGTTTTTAGGTTTTAGTATGGAGGAAAAACACTCTATATTTTTATAATTTTTTTTAACGTATTTTTTCTTTTTATATATATTAATATTAATTGTTTAGAAATGTCATTGTTTTAATATATATATATATATTATAATGTTTATTATTTGTTTTAAAAGTTTCAAATTTTTTATTAATTTAATAATATATATATTATTAACTTATTAAAATTAAAACTAGAAGACTAACAAAGAAACATGGGTTTCTTTAAGTTTTTATGTATATATGTTTAATACTGCTAGGGTTTGTTAAATTAATTTATTAAAACTAGAAAACTAATATTAGAGAATTAATTAAGAAATATTATATATTTTAATTTTTTTAATAGATATTCTTTTTAAATTTATTTCAAGGTATTCCTAGATTTAAAAGTTGCAAACTAGAAATTTGTATTCCTAACATGACTAGAAAATTTATTAAAAGGAAAAATAAAAAAATGAAAAGAGATAAAAATTTCATTTTATTTTTTAAATTCAAAAGATTAAAACAAAATTAAAAAAAAATAGTAATTAAGAAGAAAAGAAAATGAAAATTTTAGTAAACAAAACATTAAAACAAATTGAAGCATCCTACATGCTGATTTTAAATTAGAAATAAAAACTAAAATCTACCTACTTTACTTTAATTGGAATTTTCAATCATTTAAGTGTAGTGAAATTTCGAGTGGAACCATACATGTAAAAGAAGTAAAATAACATTTACATATGATTTTATAAAATGAAATATAATATATTCAAAAATATGTGAAGTTAGGTATTGTGAATGTGAGTTAACAAAGTAAAAATGAAAACAAAATTGATCTAACCTAACACTTACTTGGAACCATTGTTCGATGCAGCTCTCGTTTGCATGATGATCACCCGAGATCCCTTCTTCATCCTCTTCAATCTCTAGTTCGAACAGGTGTTCTTCTTCTAACATGCATGATTCTAAAAAATGTCGATTCTTCCTTGTTTGCTTCAGGAAGAGTGATTTCATCCTTGATTGTTGTCAAGATCTCCTCTTCTCAAGAAGAGGAGATCCCAGCTTTTGTTAGGATTTGAGTGAGCCTCTTTAGGCTTAGGTTCATCCTAAAATCACTTTACTGAAATCAAATCAAATGCTAAAAAGAGAAAAAATGGAAAATGAGTGTATGACAAATACAAAAAATAGTAGGAAATGAGTTAGTACAAAACGAGTGCAAAAACAGAAATAAGAAGTGCACAAAAATCTGTACAAAACAAAAAAAATGGACAGATATAAGGTTAAAAGCAAGTTAGTATGAAATAAATGCTAGCCCAAAAATGAAGGCAATCCAAGCTTTACGCTACAAAACTGTAAATGAAAAATGAAAACTTGCATAAAATAAACTCGCATTTGCAGAAAATGAAAGAACACTCTTGAAGAAAAAGAAAACACTTTCTAGAAAAATAAACACTTGTAGAAACAAAGGAACATTAAGGATTTGGGGCACCCCACTATAGTGGATGCGCTGGTTCTTACCTCGTGTCTTACCGTTCTCCCCTCCCCCTTGTTTTGTAATGTAAAAGAAACAAACTATCTACCTATCTAAACTCTAATTCTTTTTAGTACCTCCCCAACAATGACGTCAAAATGTTGGGGAAAAACATTAAACAATTTTATAACATATATCCAATGATTTAATTGTCAACCCGGAGAGAGCATAAACTTGTGAGGCACAGACAAAATATATGTAGGGGCAGAGTATTGCTAACTTAATATGATATTCTAGGTGACTAAAATAAAAAATACATGCAACTGAAATTGAATTAAAGTTACAAAAGCAGGAAATGACATGAAAAGAAATCTAATCTAGAAATCAGGAAATTGCATGAAATAAATCTAATCTAAGAAAGCATAAGATTTCATAAAATAAACTGATATAAAAAAATCAACATTAACTTGTGAGCTCACATAAAATTAACACAACTAATTCATAACCAAGACATCACTGCAAATCTATAGTAACAATTCATAAGAAAGAAACTCAAATTAACATGAGAGAATCAAAGGATTTGCATTAAGCATCATCTCCATTACATAACAATAAAAAATCCACTCTATGACTAACTCTGAACTATTCTCTACTTCCAAACCACTAGAGAGATCTCTAACAAAATGAGGAGAGAGCACTCCTATTTATACATGAATTCAAGATAACTAATCATAATTACAGATACACTATTCTCTCAACTTATCCCTCAAAATTCTCCAACATACCCACTTTTTTCTCAACTTATCCCTTCAAATCCTCCAACAAATATTGGAAGAGAAATTCTCTCCACATTTCCATGATCTTCTCCTTGAAATTAGACCACATCTTGAAGATGAAATTCGAATTTGAGGCTAGGTGGTGATTTTTGAGCTTGCTAAAGTCTTCAGATATACCTGTAATCATCACCAAACTCATACAACTTTAAGGTATAATGAAAATATATTAATTTTCTTAATATTTAACCAAAAATTCACTCAAAATACTCAAAAATAAATTATTTGGAAAATAGTAATATAAATCCATATGTATTATCAAGGTGGTGGATATTAATGGTTTTATGGAAAGATAAAATAGGAATAAGGTGACAAATAGTATATGAAATATGAATAAAATGTGGTATTTTTGCGACTCAACAATTCCCAAACTTCAGAAGTTGCTTCAATTATTTCTCCAATTCTTCCCTTTTTACATGTAATAACCTGTAAGTAAGTGCATTGGGTAGCAACCCCCAGGAATCAGATCAATGGTATGTTCAATATTTCATTGTAGGTAAAACCTTGAGTCGCCTCAAACACATATTGATAACCATATAATAGAGTCTAAAGGGATTTAGAGACCTATTGTACTATAGTATTCCATTTTATCAGACCTACCACACATAAATTGAGGCATCACTTATGTTGTATCAACTTAACTGCTTCATCACCAATAAGGAGTTGCAAGATTATGTCAATAGAAGATTTGGACTTAAACCTATTTTCGCCATTGAACAAGTTATATCAATGCAAACCATTGAACAAAGTATTGGGCAAGTATAAAGTATGATTTTTGTCTTTTTCTTAGTTGTAAAATGAATTCTGGGCAATTCATGCCACCCGTGGTCAATTAAATGCAATGAACAACCCTTGTACCTCATATCTGGGCAATTCTGGGCCCTATAACAACAAGTTACAATAATAATTAACCCAATATGGGTATTGTTTTGAACATTATTGGGTGTGTTTCACCTTCTAATAGCCTCAACATTCAATTTGGGACATTTTTTGTGGATGTGAGGAAGTTATGGGCGCAATTTAGGACTATCCATTATGGCCTTTTAGAGAAGACAATGGAAAAATATGAGGTGTGTAAAAAATAAAAGAAGAAATCCTGGCTGCACTGAGTGGAGTTTGGACCTCATACCAATAGTATACCTCCAATGATGGGCTGATATGGACATCAACAACAACTTTTTGGAACCTTTGGGGGGGGATTTGTGCAATAGTAATGAAGCATCATCTATGTAACTTGGGCATTGATAAACCATATGAGGCCGCATACCCAAATAAGATTATGTTCTATGCATAGTTTGGGCACTATTTCTCACTTCTTCCTGCATTTGGATAATCTCCAACTTATTGCATATATTTAAAGGGATCCATTTTTTTATGTATAAGAGTTTAGCCCTAGAAAATGTAAGCTTTGATTAAGTGAATAATAAGCTGATTTGAAGGAGAAATTCCCTGTGTGTGTAATTGTTTTGCACATCTGCTATTTACTTTCTAGATATTGTGTGATTTGTGCTATGAAAAAAATAACTTTCTTGTTTGATTGAGAACATAAGGACAGTATTCACCTAGGGATTGGATTTTTTATAGAAACTCCCTTAGAGCCATAGACAACCACATATCTTAGTTTGTCTTTTTAAAAGTAGAGTCTTCATGGTATCTAGAGTTAACAGAAGCATTATTTCATGGATTTCATGTGTCTTTGCGAGGAAAAAAAGATCATGCTCAGAATTAACATATTGAAAAGCACATGGAAATGACCAAATCATGAAAGTCATCATTTAGCCATCCAAGGGTGTGACAACCCCAAAGGTGGAGAAGCACAAATCACTGCCATGGGTGTGACATCTCCAAAAATGAAGAAGCACAAATCACTACCTTAAAGTATTGAATAACCGCCTATTTGTTGTCCTCTTTAGTGGCACCTACTTGTGCTTGAGCATGCTTAAACTCAAATTGGAGCCTTGCAATATCCTTGTCTAGATATATCTTGTTAGGGAGCAACAAGAGCCTCTTTTTATCCCATATAACTTGGAAGTGATAGACCTAGAATTTGATGTCGTCAAAGCTATTTCCAAATTAATATGTTCTAGTTCAAGAGTATCATGGAGAAACACTTGACCAGTCTGTAACAGATTGGAGGAGTAAGGGACACCATTTGAGAATAATTTCCTTGGAATGTGTGGATTTCTCTTCGAATTTTTTTTGCACAACCAATTCAACAAAAGGTGGCACTTTGTTCCATTTAACAACCTGTAATCATGAGCTATGTTTAGCAATTTGATTCTGAATGTACTATTGATGAGATATAGTTTTCTCACTAAAATTCTGTTGCTGAACAAGGATCTCAATTTTCCTATTCTTCAGGTCTGAAATTTCATTTTGTAAAATTTGGATCCCTTCAAATTGGGGTAAAAGATAAAACATTGAAACTTCATGTTGACAGTGAAAGAGTGCTTATGATAACATTGTGTAATTTTACTGAAACTTTGATGACTTCTAACCATGGATCAAGGGTAATGTTTATTGTTGTTTATTCCAATGAACTTTACATCATTGTTGTATTTATGATGACCTATTAATGATTTATTGTAATTTTTCAAAACCTATACAATATTACCACATCCTATAATTTTTCAATTTTCAATATTTACAATTGTTTCTTGCCATTTTTCTTTCTGCAAAAAGAAAAATTTAATACTTTGGTGTTTCTGAAATACATTTCCCTTCTAACTGAGGACCAAATTTTCATCATGTGGATAGTGGAATCCAATCTCTGCAGTGGGGGAAACTTGGATTTGGTCCCGATTGTCCCTAGATAAAAGAATGCAACCTTCCTTAACCAAATAAAAAGCTCTATTGAAAATGTGAGTTCTGTCTTAGAGGCAATAATAATTACTTTGGCCCCACAAGGTATTTAATTCCTTCATATGGACTAACCACTAGGGTTTGGTCATCTAAGGAGGTTACATCCATTTAGTGAATTAGTCCTTTACCATTATTCTCAGATGGTAATGGTTAAATTTGTTCTTTCTGATAACAAGGTGTACCAGAATTGAAGGAATTTGTACATATGTGTTTATCATCTATTTCTTACTAAAAAAATTTATGGTTTTCTACGTAAGGACTTGAAGGAAACTTCTTGACCTTTGATAAACAACCACAATTTCTTGAATTATGCATTTTCACTTTGGGATGGTTCATTCTTCTCATTACCTCAAAGTAATGCAGATGATCATTAGATAAAAATATAAGAAACCTTTAATGTTGGGGAAGGATCTATGGATAGTCACTTGTTATTAGAGTAGGTATTGCCTCTTGTCCCTTTTCTCAATGTGTATCTGCTCTCAACTTGTTGACTATGATAGAAACTCATCATTGTCATGTATTATGTCTAATAATTCTGTTGTTGCAGAAAATGATGACAACACCTACAGAGCAAGTGAGGCTGGGATTTATTAGTGGTTAGGGGAAGGCGGCATGGGACCTCCTGTTAACGATGTCCCTATGCTCGATTCATCTTAGCAGGCTTACATTTCTTCGCTTTCTCTTCTCAAAATGATCAAACACAGTACCTATTTCTCAAATTCCCTCTCAATACATCCATTCGTTCTCTCCTGGAAGATGTTTATAAGATCTGGAAATGTACCTTTTTTGATGTTATTGCGCCCTAGAAAACTATTTCTAGATGAAAACATATATTACATTTTCATTATTTGAAGTTGTAGTTGTTTTCTAGATTCAAGAACTCTTAAAGATATCGAGAATTGTTTTACCATTTTAGGATAAAATAAGGCCTCATTTTAAAGTTCTAGGGTAAACAATTAAACGATTCATTTTTCTTTTTCTTGGTTGCAGTCAAAATATGGTGCTAAGTTCTTTTTTGTGGAATTTCCATAAGAATAGTTCTGTCACATAATGGTATGTTGTTGGTATTCTACGAACACGTGGTGAAATCCAAACATTGATAGTGATAGACAGTACTGATCTAGTGTTCACAGATTAAGGAAATTCCTGTAACTCATGTTATCCATATGATCCACTGAAATCAAGAAGAGGAAACAATCACATATTCATCATATTATAAGTACTAGAAGATTTCTATTCTAGTATCAGAAGGAATTGTTTCCCATTTAAAATATTTTACACCAAATCCCAACTAATGACACCACCTGCTTTTTTATTTTTTTCTTTTTTATAATAATTTCCATGTAATGCACTTCAGTACTTCTCAATCTGAGCTTCCCATCTTTCTCCAAGAATGGTACCTAGGTAAATCTGATGATGTTTCCCCTCATTCAAAGAATGGTACCCAAGTAAACTGGATTATTTGGGATCAATGCCAAGCACCTCATAAAGTGGGGTTTGAACCTGAGTGGTATTCTAATTTTTAATGTCAGAGACACTCTTTTTATCAGTGATTTCAATTCTCATGACAAGGTGTTACATCTTCAACATATTTCTTTGCACTTCACCTATAGGAAAGAGAATAATCACTATATATGAAGTTTTTCCATCTTTTTGTAAAAGTTTCAATGGAGTAGCCTGTCTAAATTCTGTTGTTGGTTATCATTTTCACAGGATCCTATCAAATCACTTCATTTCAGTAGCTCCAATCCAATCTTCCATGCCTTTAAAACTGATGCAAAATATGGCCATGAACTTATAATTGGTTTGAACTTTGGAGATAGTAGGCATTCAACTTTTGCAAATTAATATGTATGAGACTTAATGTACAATTCCAACTATTTTTTCTGTTATTGGTGGTATTCTAATATATGTATAAATCAATGTTTTCTTCTTCAACATGATTTTGTGGTTGCAATGTACTTAGTCTGATTACAAAAGCAGTTAAAGAAGCTTGTAGGAACCCAACATTATAGAAGAGATGGTTCTTTGAGAAACAAGTGTGATTAAAGCTGTCATTTTGTTTGATTCTTTGTTATACTCTCTATAGACATGCCAAAATTCTTTCTCCAAAAACCAACTTTTTTTAATATGTATTAGTTTTACTGTAATACCCCCATCCCAAATTGAGCTATATTTTTCCCAGGTTGCCTAGAAATATGGTTTGGGTCCTTTAGTTCAACACCTTTGAATATAGACAATAGAATGTCGTTGATGAATAATGTATTTAAGTGCTTCTAGTGACACAGTTTGGTTGAGAACTTTCAGCAAACACTTTACACACAATCTATTGTAGCTTACCTTCCCAGTTACATAAATAATGAATGCACTGATATGAATAAATCTGGTTTTTACATGAAATCAATATTGTTGTAGATCCATATTGTTTGACTAACTGAATGTGGAACCCACTACTATTGGTTGTTGTGTTTATGGAAGGGTCTAGTATTTGTGTTTAAAGGTGTTTATTCTCTCAATTATATGAACATAATTTTCTCATCTAATGCTAAATATAACTCATCAATCAATACATTGAACAAATCCATAAAACATCATCGTAACTCACCAACCAAATTGGAAAGGACTGATATTTAATTGGAAAATATTTGTAAAAACTAACAATGAGAATGCAATGCCAACTAAAGCCAAATAACACTGATTTTTCTTAAATTTATGATATGTTATTATTTGTAACTTACAGGCTTTAGGATGAGTGGAAAACCCTTTCAACATGTCTCCTTGAGTTGTGGATGCAATGTATTGACTAATGAAACCAAAAATAACAACCAGTGCGACTCCTGGATTGAGAAAACCCCTTCATAGCAGTAGATTAACTTTGTATCAGACACTACCTTCAGATGGCTATAATATTATGTTAATGTGTCCAATAAGAAAATTTATGGCTAAGATAACAGATATGACGTCTCTGTGCTTAAGCCGCTCCTTTTTTGTCTGTAAAAATCATTTCTTGGTGTCAATGACTCCCCAAGAGGAGTCCCACAATTTCTTCCTATAGCTTCCCTTCTGCTTCATCTCTGGTTAATAGTATTTATGCCTAGACTATTTCTTCTTGTATATTGTAGAATATGGTGCCTCTTCCCTTGGTGAAATGATCCCTCTCTATCAACAGAGATATCCCATATATATATGTGCACAATTCTTCAGATTGGTCACTATGACTACAAACCCACCGTGTTCCCTGTCACAAGAAGAATACTAAACCCTCTGCAAACTCCCACAAATTCTCAAATATGAAGATAAAAATACAATCACATACCTTGGAAATGAAGAACAGTGAGAGATGTGAGTGATTCTACCAAGTTGTTCCTAAATTTCTAGCAAGTGGCATTTTAAGTAGTCCATGAACAACTCCTAGCAGCATGCAGGGGTGATTAAGCACATAAAATGATGTATTAAAGGGAAAGAATTCTTGCAAGTTTTGTCTACGCAGATTGATAATATTGAAATTTTTTGACTTGCTTTGTGGATAAATAACACATTTTGTTGGGGAATTCTAATATGTATTTTACTGTTTTAACCATGGTCAAAGGAAAGAACAATCTACTTTGCTCAATAGTGTATTTGGATAGAATCAGTTACCTTACATAACTATTTCATGCCAGTGTGTAATACTTCAATAGCCGCTGTAGAAAAAATCAGCAGACTCGCGTTTGATGCCAAATTTCTTCAAAAACATTGCAGGTAGAGCAAAAATTTGATTTTAAAGTGACTTTTTGGGGCTCATCTTTCTCATCTTGGCCGAAGCCACGGAGCTTTCTAATTCTTTGTTAGGCCTTAGTTTATTATCTTATGGAACAACTTCCATTGGTGAGAAAAAACATGGTAAGTCACAAAAAGAGCATCAAATTACACAATCTCAAATTTACAGAATCTCAAAATTACTGAATCATGCGTGAACACTATGCAAATGTTGGTATTTCTGGAAGAAATATATTTTTTAGAAATTCAAAAATTATGTGATGAAAACAAAATTTTGGAAATGTCCAAGGGATGCATGGGCCTTTTCAGAAAAAAGTATGGCAGTTAAAATTTGAGAACTATATGTAATTTTTTTAGGGTGAGAATCTTTAGGTATTGAAATATTGAACTTGATAAAGGCTCGATGGTGGTAGTTGTCCTTTCTAGAATTAGCCATTCCAACATTAAGACAATATAAAAATTTGATACAAGGAAAATGAAACCAGACATAAAAGTTTCTGCAGTCTCCTGGATAGGAGAAAAGATAATTGGTGTGGCCCCATTAAGGGTATGTTGAACTAACTGGCCTTGATTCCTTTGTCAAAATAATTTAACTCTTAAGAAAGCATTTATTTTAACATAATACTTCCATGAGGGATGCATGTTATATTGTAATTGTCTAATCAATAGCGAGTATTCTGTCTTCGGCAAGAAGGTGATGGAAATCAAACAAAGAATCAATGGAGAGTTTAAAGAAACAATTGTTGTCGATGACACATCACATGAATAGGTGGTCTTCTGTAAATGAGGAAAGCACCGTGATTTGTTACCCAAGAGACCCATTGGATGGGAGTTTACCCATATGCAGTATATTTCGTACTTTTTAGTTGTGATTCTCCTTTGCAAAATCCTAGAATTGTAAAAGTCTTAAGACTTGTGTTACAATATAAATAAGTTGAAAATGTCATTTTCCTGTTAATGGGGGGTGTTAGAACTTAGAATATAATGCGAAAATGTAAGTGTAATATTCTCATTGTATTAGGGAAAAGTGACAAATGAAATATTATAATGTTGAGTTTAGGAGTTGGATGGTTGAACCACCTTAACAAACTTAGGGTTCCATATAATGTGATAGGACTTAATCAATTTGAGAGTGGTATATGTAATTGTGGGTATCCTTCCTTGATCTAACAGATGTACTTGTTGTAGAATCATTAATATAGGTGACATATTTTAATCCCTAGAAATATGTAGCACCATCCCCTTACCTGCACCCATATTAAATCCTAAAAGAGATCAATCCTTATGGTCATTTGCTGGAAATTTATAAAATTGTCCTATCTTATTTGATCTGATCTAGTATATGTCCTTGTGGTATCACAGATGATATGGCTTTCCCCTATTCTAGGACTATTAAAGTAAATTGGTAGAAGGTTATTTATTTTGCACAGATTCTAGGAAAACGTTGCACTGGTTTCCGGAATGGGGGAACAAGTTTCCATTTCAATACACCAAGGTCCAATTCATTATTTCAATCTTGTTGGAAGCTACAGTTGAAACATTCAAACTTTACAGTTCACAGTTCAGCCACCTATTTGCAAATGGAAATCAAATCGATTCCAAGCAAGTAGAGTGAAGGTCAATTTCATCCAAATTTGGTGAAGGTGGTTATTTGAAGGTCGATTCTGATTCCAAGCAACTACACACGCCAAGTGAAGGAAACTACAGCAGTCTAAGTGAGAGGGTAAGGAGATTCTAAGCAAATAGGAGAATGGAAACTACAAAAATTCCATTGCAAATGACTCAAAAGTGTAACATCACCTGCAAAAAGTAGGACTGCCAAGCATAGTTTTATATTAGAATAATCAAAAGACCTCCTATCATATATGAGGAACAAGCCATCTCTCTGGACTCTGGTGCTGAATAATTCATATTAAGTGACTAGGGCTTGTCATTTTCTAAAACCTCAGGCATTGTTATCTGCTTTAAGATCTAGTTGAATTTAATCAGTTTCAAATATCTGTGAAGACAACAACAGATATTTAAGTATGGCATATTTAGAAGACAACAGTTACCGATTACATGATAAACTGTAGGAACATCAATGCTTTTTCAAGATGTCCTTATTTCTTGATAATTTAATTATTTGTTGCTCAGTTCCACTTGAAGAATTTGTTTTTGTGTCTAGGCATTTAGTTGTTTTAGAATTCTCCTGTGAAAATTTTGTACAATTACACATAATCAATCTTAAACATGTTGTGCTTATCCAAGTTAATTGGACATGTCTTCAATGAGATTCTACACTAACATTGCGTTGTGTCCTAGTCCATGTTAGTTATTTGATTCTTAATTAGGATAACCAACACTTAGCTTAAGCTTTAACTCCAACCATCAAAGTATGAAATATCAAGTTTCTCTATTTGTTGACCTTGTTTACAACAAGAGCAGAGGTGCAAGAATCTGGGGATGGTAAAACTACAACATATTAACACAGTTTAAGCATGTACTTTTTCCCATTACTTATAGAAACCCACACCTTATAGATGGTACAATATAGGTTGTCAACTTTTCAATATTTTAAGAGACCATGTTAGGATCTATGTATTGCTGTTTTTTAGCTATTTATTATTTAAGGTGTGTTCTATACTTTGACTGATTACAATTGAGGAGATAAAGAAAAAGGGACAATATAATTGTTGAAAGGGAACTAAATCCAGAAATAATGTGTGCTTTATTTTTGTTCCTGGAACTAAATCCAGAAATAATGAACCACTCAAATTCTGTTCCAAAAAAGAGTAAACAAAGCTCTGTCAAGAGCAAGAGCTTAAATGATGTAGTTCAACAGTCTCTAGAAAAGGTTCAAGCAAGCATAAGCAACAACATAACATAGCAGGGAACAACTCTTGTGTAAATTTCAACATTTAATCTATTTTATCCTAAGTGGCCACCAGACTGTAGGTCAACAACATAGCTTTCCTTCGGATAAGAAGCATTCACGTGACCACAATCCCATTCTTCTTTTGTATACTCATATCTATTCTTATAGTTTTGGATCTAAATACAAGGTATGTTTTATACTCATATTTATTATTCTTTTGGCTCTAAATACAGGGTATTTACAAGTCCACAACCAATTATTTTATATATTTAGGTTTTTTTTTAGTTCTGGATCATGACCAGGAGTACTTACATCCCCATGACTCAAATATTTATTGTATGTTACTCATTTATTTTATGTTTTTGCCTTTGAATGAAGGAAATTTATATCCTGCAATCTATTATTTTATTATATAATTGTCTTCTGTATCTCACATTGAACAAAACCTTCAATCTATACAAACACAAAATAGCACATACTATCTAGGTTATTCCATCATCTTGTAGCCTGGTAGAAATCAGTCATTTTGTAACCCAAGGATGCAAACAGTTATTCCTTGAAGAAGATATGTAGGCTTCACATTTATTTCCATTTTGTTTACTACCATTTATCAATGAAATCTGGGTACTTCCATAAATAGAGCAGCACAACATGATTAATCTATTGTCTATCTCTTAGAACCCAATATAAGTGCAACATACAATATGAAGTGAACCTGATGGTTCATTTCATGAACTCATTCATGAAAGAGATACCCAGTGAAATCCATATTAAAATAATTAATATTTATTAATATGAATATTGATATGGGATTTATGTGATTGAATTACAATTGCATGCATATAAATAGACATTGAGGGGATAACTCATACCTTTTGGGACAAAGGATGACTTATCATTATTAGAACACATTAAATTATGATGTATGGCTATTATTACATAAAATTATTTATAAAATTTTGACATTAAATGATTAATGGTAATATAACCCATTAGAGGAAATTTCAACTCAAAATGGGCCTCCTAAGAAAAATAATCAAATAATATTTATTAATTTTGGAGGAAGAAAAGAAAAAAATACATTTTTTTCATATTTTTGACATATCTCCATGTGATTTTACTCAAATTTCGATCGAGAGAGCTCGTTGGATGCAAAATTAAATTATGCATCCAACGAGTACCCACTCAACATAATTTTGACAGACACTACTACCCCAAAAATAAGAAATACCTTAAAAACGTGATGATGACATGGAATTTAATTTCACATCTAGGGAGCTCTCCCGATTGAAATTTGAGTAAAAACACAGGGAGATATATTGGAAAAACTAACAAAAAAGTAGTTTTTTTTATGATATCTTTCCCCAAATTTATATCAAAAAATTGTTTAAGATCTATACGGTATTTCAAATTTAAATCAATTTCATTGGCTAACACATGATGACATGAAATTTGAATTAGTGTTAAAAGGTCCATTTTGAGTTGAAATTTCCTCTAATGTATGTATATTACAAGTCACCCCTCGAGATGTTGCATCCTCAAAGCAATTGAAGAAACAAGATGAAAAAACCATCAAATCCTTGCACAATATTTTCAAAACAGAAAATAATCTATCCTTGCGAGGTCAACTTTGATAGGAATTACATGTCAACATCTTTGGAATAGCTTGCTTGTAATCACTAGCGTATATTTGGATTAAGTTGAATTATGAACCTTTAGAATAAAGTCATTGATGTTCATGTTTTGAATATTGAAAATGATTATTTATGGATGAATAATGGCCTGGATGATTAAGGTGACGATATGCTCTTATAGTTTAGCTTCCGTTCGTAATATTGAATCCAGGGATTGGTGTTTTGATCTTCACTGGTGTGTCAACGTCATTTATCCAAGATACAAATTTATCATAACAACTTTCATGTTTTCCACTTTGGTTGAATTGACAAAGTTTTCCTTATTCATGGTTTAAATTTTCACCTGAGATTTTTTTTTTAATTCAACTAGATCGATTCAGGTTCTTTGACAATGAGTTGCTTCTCAATTTTTTGTTGTATCTTCTTCTCATTCTTTAACTTCTTGACTTTTGCAAGTATATTTTTCTTATGATTTCTCAGATAAGAAATTTCTTGATTTCTTGATTGTTGTTAGATTGGTCTTTACTAGTTATATCAACCTCTTTCCCGTGAGCTTCTTTTATGATGTGACTCTATTGTTGTATCTCTTTTATTTATTGTTGAAATTGGTGGACTTCTGCATCTTGGAAATTTAATTTCCTTTTGGTTTAAATAATTTCTTCATGTCTGTCGATGGATACTTTGTTAAAATTTCTTAATTTATCTTCTAAATTCTCATAATTTTGTTGTTAATTCTGATCTAAGTTGGCCAAGAGAGAAAATCCTAAATTAATTCCTTGCAACATTATTTTCTTGCTTTCCTACTTGAACACTATGTATTTTTTATCCAAATTCATGGTAGAAGTACCAAGAGATTTTGTCCAAGAGTTTTCATGAATTACATCAATTTCATAGGTATCTATGACTTCGAAATTAAGTTTTTGGAAATATCCATTGACGCCTAATTTCAAATTATCAATCTCATTTATATCCTTTTGTTGTTGAGTTTTTTTAACCTCCTTCTATGTAATTTGTAATCTATTTTTCAACTTAGCATCAACAAAAAAAATTATAAGGGTCAATGGCAATGCTCATGGACTCATTTAGATCATACCTTGCAAACATAGAAAGTTGTTGGGTTCAGCGACAAACTTGGAGGTGAATTTAGTTTCCGAATCCATTTCCAACTTTGCAAATTTCAACTTAAGAGTGTTATCCTTTCTTGATAACTAGTAACTACACAAAGTGAACGTCCCACAATATAACACCAATTTGACCTTTTCGTATGATTAATACCACCTTTTCTTAGAACCTTTTTATGATAATACCCTTAGAACCTTATAATAACTTCAATGAGGTCTAGAAATTTGATAATGATTTTCCTTTTTGACCCTTTTATTAGTCACTTCAAGGATATTAACCTTGTTTTGCAATTAAAGCGCCCTTTGAATAAATTTAGGAATTAGCACTTCAATACATGCAATTTTTCAAGACTTCCATTATTCATGCATAATATCTCTTCTCAAAAAATTACGGGCTTCTCTCTTAAACCAACGTGACCTTTGGTTTTTGATCTCAAAATATTTTTCATTGAAATCTCACAATATTCCACAAAAGATGGAGATGTCATTTGGTGCATAAAAATAGGGGCAACTAAGAATAGGAAACTCTAAAATGAATATTATTAATCTTGGTGACAATGGATCTTTAGTTTGCAACCTACGCAACATTGGGGGTTTAATAACCCATTTATTATTTTGTTCACTGTCGTACAACAACAATCACCCTCTTTCACCATGAGTTGGGTATGTTGTTTCTGATGGCTTCAGTGTTGCTTCTTCCAGGGATTGCTACACCTCACTACCACTTGGGAAGCAGTGGATGATAGCAGGGATTCCACCACCTGAACACTTTAAACATGGTTTTATTTTATAGCTCGTGAATGGGAAGACCTAACAAATATGTATGTGCACAACAAACACCCTATCACACAATGACATGCTGTGAAAAAATTATCAAACAATACCCACAATCAAAAGAATCTTAATAATCAATAGAGCTTGCAGGAGAAAATGAACAGTTCAGTCTATTTGGCAATTGCTTTTTGCTGAAATAAATAAGTTTTTTTTGTTTCATGATGCCTAATTGGATCCTTTTCATCTCCGTTATTATTTCTCTTTCTCTATATATCACTCTAACGGTAGTATAAAATTAACATGTTGAATGAACATTGAATTGTGGAAATGCCCAGCTTCAAAACTAAACAATGCAGATATTTATAAAAAAAATCAAATCTTCTATTAATAAAATGGGCACTAGACTAAATTTGTATTGCCATTGGAAAATTAAATTTGATCACAGGTTAGCATACAAAACCAAAGAAGATTGAGGAAGTTTGTGTTAGCAGGGAGGATAAATTATGGGAGAATGGGTTTCTCTCATTCTCTTCAACTTTCCTTGTAAAAGAGTCAAGGGATAATAACTGAAAATTAACTAAATAGTTATCTTCTAATTGTTGTTGCTTATAGCACTTGTGTGTCCAAATACAATAGAACCACCATACAACATTTTTCTATTCTCAAATCTTACCTTTGTCGTGGTGATTTTTTTCTTGTCTTTATTACTTTTCCTATGGTGCACTTCTGGAGTTGCCTTGGTTTAGATAATTATTTGTATCTGTTAGAATTTCATCATTAAGCTAGAAATACATTAGGATCTTTAACTGAGAGAATAAAAAGTACAACAATCAAACACAAGAGACAATGAACACAATGTTTATCCTCGGGGAAACCATAAATGGTGAAAACCCCGCAACTTCCTCAGAGATAGAATCATCACCAAAAGTAGAACCCAAAATAGTAAGTGATCTCCCGACAGCACTAAACTTCTTTCTATCTAGCCCTAGTGTTTCTCTTTCCTCAACTATGCGCTACACTTGATTGTGTATGAGATGTATGCTAAATAGAGAGTCCAGCTCTCTATTTATACTAATCCCAACATGACTAAAACCCTACTAGGGCCGACCTCTCTAGGAGAGTCTAATAACCCTAGTGCCCCGGAACTGCGGGGACTTTAACCCTTAGACAATAGGAGGGTTACCCACAATGACTTGACATGACTTGTTTACATTATAGATCTTCTCGATATGAACATCGGGGCATGACATGACTCAAGTACATCCCAGAATAAACATCGGGTTACAATATATAAGAAATATAAGTGAAATACATTCCGAAGTTACATATACATCAACACTCCCTCTTAATTAGGAAGGTATTCTTTCGACACAATATTTAGCACAAGTCTTATTCTTTGTATCTTTTGGATCATCATCGAGTCCTCGTCATCTTCAAGTCTTCTTCATATTCAAGTCATATTCATCATCTGATCTAGATCATCACTAGATCTGGATCATCACTGGACATCATCACTGGATCTGGATCATCACTGGATCTGGATCATCACTGGACATCATCACTGGATCTGGATCATCACTGCTGGATCATCATCATTGGATCTGGATCATCACTAGGTCATCATCACGGGTGCTATCTCTTGATTCTTCTCATCATAGGAATCTCTACAAAGCCAACCCTTTTTCATGCTGGATGTACATCTACAGAGCCAGTCCTTTTTCATACTAGATGTATCATCACAGAGCTAGTCCTTTTTCATACTAGATCCAGAACACACACAGAGCCAGTCCTTTTTCATACTGGATGAGTCTTCACAGAGCTAGTCCTTTTTCATACTAGATGTGGCACACACACAGAGCTAGTCCTTTTTCATACTAGATGAGTCTTCACAGAGCTATTCCTTTTTCATACTAGATGTGGCACACACACAAAGCCAGTCCTTTTTCATACTAGATGATTCTTCACAGAGCTAGTCCTTTTTCATACTAGGTGTGGCACACACTCAAAGCTAGTCCTTTTTCATACTAGATGAGTCTTCACAGAGCTAACCCTTTTTCATGCTGGATGTGGCATCTACAGAGATCTAGTCCTTTTTCATACTAGATGTGTCTTCACAGAGCCATCCCTTTTCATGCTAGATGTGGAATCATCACATACACTTGACAATGGAAGGAACCAATCCTCTCACCATGTCACAGCTCTTACATTCGACCATGGAAGGAACCAATACTCTCACCATGTCAGAAGGGAACAACACTTATATCTGACCATGGAAGGAACCAATCCTCTCACCATGTTAGAATGGCACAGCACCTACATCTGACCATGGAAGGAACAAATCCTCTCACAATGTTAGAATGGCACATCGCTTACATCTGACCATTGAAGGAACCAATCCTCTCACCATGTCAGAAGGGCTGAGCATGGATAGATCACTTCCTCTTGGGAGGAATCTCGATATGGAGAACACCAAGATTCTCCCTGAAGTACTCAAACTTCACCCTAGCCAATGGCTTCGTCAACACATCAGCTATCTGTTCGTTCATCGCAACATACTGGAGCTTCACTGCTCCTCTATGCACCATATCCTTGATATAGTGATACTTGATCTAGATATGCTTCGACTTGTCATGGAATACTGGATTCTCTGAAAACTTTACACAACTATGGTTGTCACAGTATATATAAGTAGCATCTAACTGGAGATCAAATAAATCAAATAGTATCTTCCTCAGCCATACTGCCTCACAACTAGCTGAAAAAGTTGTGACATACTCTGCTTCAGTTGTACTCAGTGCCACATAGGATTTCTTCTTGCTAAACCACGAGATCACACCTGATCCCATATTGAAGCAACACCTTGAAGTACTCTTCCTATCGATGGCACTGCCTACCCAATATGAATCAACATAACCCTCCAGTTTAATCCTTTGATCAGTCTTATACTTGAGCCCATAATCAACCATACCCTTTAGGTACCTCAGAATATGCTTTGCAGCAGTCAAGTGAACATGTCTCGGATCTGTCATGTATTGGCTAAAGGTGTTCATAGTAAAGCAAATATCTGGTCTCTTGTTCATCAGGTACATCAATGACCCAATCATCCGACGATACATCGTGGCATCTATTGATTCTGATGAAGCATCACTCAATAGCTTCAGATTCGATGCCATAGGTGTGGTTAATTCCTTGCAGTCCATCATCCCAAATCTCTTAAGGATATCTATTGCATACTTCCCTTGTCCAAGGAAGATTCCATCCGTAGTCTACCACACCTCCATACCTAGAAAATAATGCATCATACCCAAGTCCTTCATTTCGAACTCGGCAGCAATATTTCTCTTCGTATCAGTAATCAACCCATCCATACCTGTCACAAACAGATCATCTACATATAGTAGGAGTATCACTAGGTTGCCATATTCAACCTTGTAGTAAAGGTTGGAATCTGCTTTACTCTTGGTAAAGCCCAAACTAGATAGAAAGCTGTCAATTCTGCCGTACCATGTCCTAGGCGCCTGTTTCAAACCGTACAGGGATTTCTTAAATCTACACACATAAGACTCTCTGTCATGTGTCTGAAAACCAAGTGGCTGCTCCACATACACTTCCTCTTCTACTACACCATTCAAGAAAGCGGTCTTGACATCCATTTGGTGTATCTTCCATTTCATCACTGTAGCTAAAGCAAGTATTGATCTGATGGAAGTGTATCTGGCTACAGGTGTAAAGGTTTCTTCATAGTCTATTCCTTCTTTCTGTGAGAAACCACGAGCAACAAATATTGCTTTATATTTTTCTATGCTATCATCTGCAGCATGCTTGATCTTGTAGATCCATTTGCATGTTACAACTGACTTCCCTTCTGGTCTTGGGACAACATCCCAAACATCATTCTTCATGATCAATTGATACTCTTCGATCATCTCATCCTTCCATTCTTTTCGTTCTGTCGCTTCTTCATATTTGGAAGGTTATTTATTAATAAAATCACATAGTAAAGCTACATAACCAGAATAGGATCTGGTCCTCTTTCTTTATCTGAGATTCTCTTCTAGAACCCCATATATTTCTGCACCTTGGAGAATCTCTCGTACCCAAGTAGGTTTCCTCTTGTGACGATTCTTCTCCTGTGGTTGATCTACAGGTCTTTGTGGTTCTTCAAATTCTCGATCTTCTTGAGTTTCTTTGTTCATGATTGTATCATGAATTCTGGGAGCTTCTACTTCTTCAGGTTCTTCAACAGGTTTCTTTCTGGATTTGATGTAGGATGAATCTTCATCAAATGTTACATCCCTGCTGATGTCAGTCTTCTTGAACACTGGGAAGTATATTCTGTAATCCTTCGAGCTTTCAGAGTATCCCACAAATATACCCTTCTTTCCTAAAGGATCTAATTTTGTTGTCTTCTCTTTTGGAATGTGTATGTACACTAGACAACCGAATATTCTGAGATGGTTGAATTTTAGTTTCTTACTGGAGAATAATTATTCAGGAGTCTTGTTCTCGAGTACTCTGTGTGGAGTACAGTTCTGTACATACACTGCTGTTCTGGTTGCTTCTGCCCAAAGATGCATAGGAAGATCTTGATCATGAAGCATTTCTCTTGTAGCTTCCGTGATAGTTATGTTCTTCCTTTCTACAATCCCATTCTGTTGTGGATTACAAGGGGTGGACAACTCCCTCTTAATCCCTGAGTCTTTACATAGTTCCTTGAACTCATTGGAAGCGAATTCTCCACCATTGTCTGATCGAAAAGTATTGATCTTCTTTTCAGTGTGGTTCTTGATCAAGGCTTTGAATTCTTTGAACTTGCTGAACACTTCATCTTTATTCTTCATGAAGTAAATCCATGTCTTCCTAGAAAAGTCATCAATAAAAGAAACATAGTACACATACCCGATTAGTGAGCTTGATGACATTGGTCCGCATACATCAGAGTGGATGATTTCCAAGATTCCTTTTTATTTGCTTTCGCTACTTGGAAATGTATTCTTTTTGTTCTTTCCTTTTGCACATCCTTTGCAGACCCCTTCATGTTTTTCTTGAATTTCTGGAAGACCTTCAACAGCTTTGCTTACAAGTGGTAGTGCTTTGTAATGCACATGTGCAAGCCTTCTATGCCAAAGTTCATTTGGTTCTACTGAGTCATGAACCAAATCTTGTTCTGGTTGGCCTTTCAACTTGTATAGACCTCCTTCTTGTTCTCCAATCACTATTGCATCATCAAAAATATTTCCCTTTAGCCACATAAGAACTTGGCCATCTACGAAAGCAACCCTCATTCCTTTTGCATCTAATGCAGATATGGAGAGGAGGTTCTTCTTTAGTCCTGGACCAAATAATACATTCTTCATCTTCATAGACTTTCCAGAGTCTAGTATATAGGAGGATTCACCACTACCTTTTATTGGATACTAGTAGTCATCCCCAAGTTTCACATTGTGAGGTGACTCATGTTTATATAGCTTCACAAATGATTCTTTGAATCTCATCATATGCTTGGAAGCACCACTGTCTATGATCCAATCATTGCTTCCATGTGAAACAGTTCCCGTAAGAGTGGAGATCAGCACATATTCTTCATTACTTGAAGAATCACTTTCTTGTTTGATTCTTTTTGTGTAAGGTTCATCATCTTCTGCGGCATGAGCATGATGTCTTCTCTTGTTTTCCTTCTTCTTCTTTAGGTTCCCTTTATTAGGGCAGAATCTGGATATGTGATCTTTCTCATCACATGTGTAACATCTAATGGTAGACAAATATCTTTTAGGATGTGAGGTCTTACCTTTGGATTGATGATGGTTCCTTCTGGTTCTCTTGGAGTGAACAGTGAGAGCTTGATCTTCATTTCCCATCTTCTCTTCTTGAGCTGCTATCCGAGATTCTTCTTGAGAGAATTCTTCCCATAGTCTGTTGAACTTGACTAACTTCTTTCTAGCACAAATGCCTTGAATTAAAGAGTCCCATGATCTAGGGAGACCATTCAAGGTGGTCATCACAATTTCTACATTTTCCACTTCTTCATCTATTGCTTCCAACCGTTCCTTGATCTGAGATACCCTTGTAAAGTAAGACTGAATAGTCTCAGCATTCTATATCTTTACATTCTTCAATTGGTTTCTCAGAGTCATCTTCCTGTTTATGTTCTTTCTTTCAAACAATTTGGTTAGGGAATCAAACATAGCTTTAGGTGTCTTGAGGGAGGACACCTGTGGTATGAGGTGATCCTTGATAGAATTAGCAATGATTCTCTTTTCCATAACCAACTTATTCTTATGTAAGGCCTTAGCCTCATCTCCCTCTGGAACTGGAACCTCCTCATTGATATAGGAGTCCAACTCATTTTCTTCTAGGACCAGGGAGATCCTATACTTCCAGGCTCGGAAGTTATCATCTCCCTCAAGATTTTCATCAATATTGGTATGATGAGACATCTTAAACTGAGAACCTCAAATGAAAATACAAAATATTTAGATCTTACTAGGTCAAGATGTCATATTTGGATTTAGAGCTGAAATCTTGCAGTACTGGTTCATTAGCAATTTAGGGTTTTCATTTTCTGGAGTTCTATCCAACCAAATGCTTTGAATTTGATCCCTAACTTCGATTTTTGGGAGGAGATCAATCCAGGCCTGGGATCACTGAAAAATTCCTCTTCTGTGAAAAGCTCTAATTTTCGGCAGTAGTGTCGGGTCCAAAACTGAAAAACCTCAGAATTGGATTTTGCTTCAACAGAAAGATGCACCCTAAGGAGGAGAGTTAATCCAACCTTATTTTGCTGAAAATATATGGAGGAATATCCACAAACTAGGAAGCCCTAGTTCCCATAGTTGCACAGTGTCTTCTTCTCAGGTTAGCTCTGATACCGTGTTAGAATTTCATCATTAAGCTAGCAATACATTAGGATCTTTAACTGAAAGAATAACAAGTACATCAATCAAACAAAAGAGACAATGAACACAGTTTTTATCCTTAGGGAAACCATAAATGGTGAAAACCCCGCAACTTCCTTAGAGATAGAATCAACAACAAAAGTAGAACCCAAAACAGTAAGTGATCTCCCGACAGCAGTAACCTTCTTTCTATCTAGCCCCAATGTCTTCTCTTTCCTCAACTATGTGCTACACTTGAGTGTGTATGAGATGTGTGCTAAATAGAGAGTCCATCTCTCTATTTATACTAATATCGACATGACTAAAACCCTACTAGGGCCGACCTCTCTAGGAGAAGCTAATAACCCTAGTGCCCTGGAACTACGGGGACTTTAACCCTTAGATAATAGGAGGGTTACCCACAATGACTTGACATGACTTGTTTACATTATAGATATTCTTGATAGGAACATCGGGGCATGACATGACTCAAGTACATCCCGGAATAAACATCGGGTTACAATATATAAGAAATATAAGTGAAATACATTTCGAAGTTACATATACATCAACAGTATTAGTCTAGTTGTGGATATATCTAAGGAAGGTTGGCCAAAGATAAAATTACAAACATGATTGAATGTTTCACACTGATTTTCATATAAAATGTGTCAAATATAATGTTGGGTATGCTTTTATTATTTCATTAAGCTCTTTTTCAAATATGTGTTGAATTTCTTTTGCTTGCTTATTTTGGTAGACTTCAGACTTCTATAAAAATATGTTTCATTTTCTAGAATTGGCTAATATGGTAGCTTATGCTTTGCAACACTCAGTCTGAAATCTTTCACTTTCATGTATTTTTATATTGTCACTGATAGATTGTTTTATGAATGGAAAGGTTTGCTTACCTTATTTGACTTTTACTTTGCTTGATTTCATATAATGATATTTTTCTCTTATATTTAGGCATGCCAAGAGATATTCCATAAATTGGTTGACTTAATTGGTATCACATCCATCATAGAGCTATGCCATTCTGTCTGGTAACATGAGTGGATATTCCAGATAGAGAAAATTGTACATAGCTCTCAGGAATTAGTTTATCATAAATACTAATTATTGGTAAGTTGTAATAGTAATAATTATGTAGTTTGTAGATTGGTATCTATCATAAATTTGTTTGAATATCATCATTTTCAAGAAATAACAACTTCTTAAAGGGTGATAGCTCAACGGTAGAGCGTCTGCCTAATTATATGCAAGAGGTTGGTGGTTCGATTCCTCCTAGCCCTATCATAAATTTGTGACTACAAAAATTACTAAATTCACATATATACGACTATTAGTATCTAATTTCCCATATCTTAGTCGTTAATATGTTATCATCTAGTAGTTTATTTATTTGTATATTTGGTCATTAATTGTTGCAATCAATGACTAAATTAGTGACTAAATCAATGACTAAATCTGTGACTAAATCATTGACTATCAATGACTAAATCAATGACTAAATCATTGACTATCAATGACTAATAAGTCAAGTTATTAATGACTAAGTGAAATACGACAAGCTATAAGATAGTGGAAATTAGCTACTATTAGTCACCAACTCAAAAATAGTCATTTATAGCCTGATTTTAGTCATTAATTTCTCATTATGTACTAGTGTTAATATAGCCCCTAAAATTATTCATGTCATAAATATATGAATATATAATTGCATGATTATTTATGAGATATGAATGTTGGGTTGCATGATTATTTGATAATCATATGATTTTATAAAATCGGATTTTGTTTCATTACAATCTATATTCATGGGATCAGGAATTATGTATGGTATAAACATGATTGAAAGCATAGGTTACAATATTTCCATTTTATTGGTACATAGAAAAATTAATGTTAAGAAGAATAAGGGTTTGCATAAATCTTCATGAGATCTAAATATTAGACTACAAAACATTACATGAAATATGAATGGGGTTACGTTGAAACATTGATTTAATGTGTACGTAACTATATTAAATGTTGCAAATACATTGATGTATTCATGTGATTAAAATTCATGAGATATGGGTATACTAAAACATTGGCTAAAATGTTTTGCATGTTAGTGTGTGTTGTTTGTCATTTTATTGAGATGACTGGATTATGCAAGGTTGTTAATAACTTGATTGAATTTGGCTTGTAGGGAAAAACTATATGCCCTGACCTACAAGTAAAAATGGCATTTATTGAAAGAAGAGTAATTATGATTGTTGATCCTAATAGAGAGAGGGATGTTGTGAAGCAAGAATCTTCAAGTAGCAGATCAGGAGGTTCCTATTAGGAAGAAGTAAGAATGGAAGCCCTAATCCTATTTTGAGATATGTTAAGACTCATGAAGATAATTAAATTATCCTTTTTGCATTCATGTTTCAAACAGAGATTCAGATATAGAAGAGCATGAATTCTTCATGATGGAGGACTCAGATTATGATTCTCACATTCACATGGTGAGAGGGAGTTGCTAGACTCGAGAGCTCCTGAAGAACAAGTGTAATCAGTTACTGTCCCTCCTGTAAAAAAGGGAGACTTGTAGGATGCTCATAATTTAGAAGGAATCTCGAAACAATATTTAAGAATCTTGTTGTGATTCTTATGATTAGTGGTGTGGAAATCACCAGACAAATATTTTTTCCTTAGTTAAGGAAAATGTGTAGCCTAAAAGATCCTAAAGAGTTTCAGGATGATGGAATACCAATACATGGCCACACATATGAAGATAAACATGAAATTTTATAATTCTTATTTCATATTTGGAGGATCGCAAGCTAGTTGATATGTATTTGGTTATTCACAAGTCCCATGATATGTTATATGCTTTGCAGTTTGTACATAGACATGTACACCAAAGCATGTGTTGTGGTACCTACTTGGTACAAGTGTATGTGTACTTATATATGTCTTGTTCAGTGAAATATAGCTTCAAATATATATTAAATTTGAGTAGTATAGTGATCGAGGAATATCACATGTGTTGCTTGTAGTGGGGATTTGTCCCCTACTACGTGCAAAAGAACCAACCTTATCTTATCTAGAGCATAAGGAAGAGTTCAACAATAACAAAATAAACACGAAAACAATAGAAAATATTTTTTAGGGTTTTCACATATATAAACTAACTAATGCAAGAAATAATAATGAACACACCTTTCTGAAAATGGGACACCATAGCCATCCTTGGAAGTAAGATTGGTGGATCCATGCAGATCTGAAAAGGCGGTCTTGAAAGGGGTTGTTCCTAGCTATGGTTCCACAGATCCATGGTTTGAGTCTCCAATCTCTTCCACAACTTGTTGTCAAATGGGGGAAATGGATGCATTAAATGGGTACATAGTGAACTCAATGTACACCGTGGGAAATGGTGTGGCAAAATAAGGAGATAATGGCAGAAAAAGTATGTGATGTGACTGAGAAAAAATGGGAATTTTTTTTTGGGAGAGTCCTTCACAATGTATTTATAGTATGTTCTTAGGGTTTTTTACCCATGGTAATGACTCATGGTATTTTATTGTCCATGGATTTTATCTACGCTTTTTTTTACTCAGTCTCTTTTTTAGGGTTTTTAGCCCTTTTTAAGAGAGAGTGAGGATAAATCACAATAAATGCTCATCATCTCTTCATTTATGGGAAGGAATAATGATGTTTTAGACCATTTTTAGTGGAAATACAATTGTGAAGGTCAAAATGAAGGAAATAATGGGAATATGATCCATGGCTATGGTTCATACCATGGAGATCTAGGTGACCACTTTTTAGTGTTAACATTGCTTTAGACAGAACATGTTGAAAAGTAGTAAATATTTTTGAGGTTTCTAGTCAGTTATATTTGATACATGGTACATATCCACACATGAGTTACATTTTCAGTATTATTACTAAGCATCTATTTGGGGAAATCCTTCTATAGTACAAAAACCTCCTCTAGTTGAAAATGGAGTATTTGTTGGGCGTTGGAATTACCCTTTTTGCCTATCTCTATTTATCCCTTTTTCCCTATTTTTGTATCCTAGTTAAAACTGAATGTTTATCCTTTCCAAGAAAACAAGCATGAATTCCTAAGGTATAAATAATTATTAATTATTTCATTAATGCTTGATTTTATTCACAATTATGAACTTTATCTTTCATTTGCGCTAATTTGTCATTGGTTCATAAGAAAGGTTCAGAATCTCTAGGTGTCCCAAGTGTAACAGCTCGCTACATTTGGAGATGGATAGTTCCTGACATTAGTTTCCCATTTGATGATCTGGTCCAAACTGCAATGAAAGAATCTCAGATGTCCTTCCACGCATCTAGTTGAAACTGCTCGAGTATATTTCCTCATTAGTTGGAACATGGTTCGACCTATGAAATAGTTCAAATTAAAAGCTCATTCATTATTATGAACTGATCTTATGTAATGTAATAATAGCTGTAATAGTTATTATTTAATTCAACAGTTTGAAGATCATAGATCTTCATGGATTCCTGATATTGATGTAACTGAACTATTCTATTTTCTGTATAAGTATGAATAGGCGATTCGAGTTGGGGGTTGGAAATATGATAGAGATTATAACAGAGGAGATTGTAACTGTATTTTGATCATTCTAATAAAACGAGAAGCAATTCTCAATAATGTTTTGTTGTAGATTTTGTTAAGCATTCCACAACATCTATGTTCGAAGGCCAGGGCCCACCTTCTTATATATTTGCTGGTAGTAATAGATGTTTTAGTTATTTATTTCTGTTTAGTGTGGGGTTTTAGTGTGATACATTTATAGACAACTGCAACAACATTCATTAAACAATTTCATTACTATATTAAATATTGTGTAGTTGTGAGAAATTTGTTTTGGGATGGAAATATATTTTTTCTCCCTCTTTAGCAGTGTGTGATACTTTCAGTAATGTCCTCTTTACTTATTTTCATCCTTTTTTGCAACTATGGGATATAAACATGGAATCTAGGATAGTAGCAACATTCAGAGTTCATGAATATCTACGACCCAAGGTCAATGCCTGTATAATTTGAGCTTATATATTCTAGTAAATTTCTAAGTAAATTAATTGAGTATTGGATATGCTTTGAGTTTCATTATCAAGTGATTATTTGACTAATCTATAATATTTTTATAACTACTAGAATGTAAAATCCTAAGATAAACAAATTCTTCTCAATTGGACATGATTACTAATATTTCAAAACCCATCAAAGGTATTACATTTACCAAATCCACCATAATACATCTTTCAAGATCTGTAAACATCTAGTAGGAGAGAGATGCAACTAAATGAAGTATTACAAACTTCAAAATGATTAAATACAGTATAGTTGTAGATTAATGAAGACTATAGTTTTAAAATTAAAAATCAAATGGAAGAGTAAATTACTCTAATGTGTAGATGTCCTGGATTTGGTTGAGGCCATAACATTAATTAATTTGAAAGATTTTTTATGGTTTCAATGATTCAAAACCTTATATGTAACATGTAAAAGGATTTTTAGAGTATCTATTAGTTGTTGTCTAATGAAACCATTTCCAAGTGTACGTGGCTCATTTTGATTTTACCCTAGACAAGTTTAGTGTAGTAATTTTGTTGTCAGAAATAAGCTTATGCTTGTGCTAGAAGGAAAGCTAACAATTATTGGATTTCATTCTAGAAGAATAACATGATGTAATTAATGATATGGGGGTGTATTTGTCTTGATAATGACCATGGTTATGGTTACACCTTTGTGTTTTCCCTTTTAATTTCATTGAATAAAGGTAAGAAGTTCCATGATGGTAGAATAATAATTGTATTTAATTTCAATTTTGTTGTTGGCTTTACACTTGTTCTTATTTTGGAAGGATAGTGGCTATTAGATTTCCTTTAAGAAGAAGAAAAAGTATGCAAATATGGCTTAGAGTTTCCTTCCTCTAGTATTTCACCCTACGAAAGGCTAGTCTTCATATCTTGTTGTTGTTAGAAGAATCCAATTAATTCTCTAGGGTTTCCTTTTTCCTAACAATCATCATGGTTGAATTAAACCCTTGTGTGTATACATTTATTGTTTTGGAACGATATGATAAGATCCACCATCATGGAACACGAGATATATCCAAATATGATGTTGATGTGGGTTCTACACATGTTCTTTTCATAGATGTAATGCTAGTAGTAGCTAGCTTTCTTTTAGGGACAAGTACACGTATGGAATTATTGCATAGAGTTTTCGTTTCTAAAACAATCACATTGGTTAGAGTTTTGTCTTTGTGTGTTCCTATTTATTTACTTTAGAACAAGATAAAAATATCAATGATTATGACATAAGAGATATAATTAAATATGATTTTGATGGCATTTTTTAAAAATTACTCACGAGCGTCGCCTTTCTGAAGACGCAAGTTCTATATTTGCTGAGGATTCCATACAACCAACATAAAGAACGTCGGATATTTATGTATATTGATGTCGTTATTTCGTCGGATTTCCGACAATAATATGTCGGTTAACTGACACCATGAGTGGATAATTTTGTTGGTTAATTGACACAGATTCTGTCACACTTACGATGCAAGTGGTGGAACTTGATGTCGGTTAACTGAAGATGTGTGTGTCAAACAGAAGTACTATATTCGACGATGCTTCCATACAACCAACGGAAATGACGTTGGATATTTGTGTATAATTTTTTTGGATAATCATCAAATTTATGATTTTGATATGTCAGTTAAATGAAACCATAAGTGGATTATGTTGTCGGTTAATCGAGATTGCTGCCATCGAATTTACGATGACATTGTTGGAAATTAATGTTGGTTAATCAATGATATTTGTGTTGGACATTCGATGAGATATCTTTGTATTTTTGCGTTGGTCATGTGACTAATTGTTTCCATATTTACGATGTATTGTTTTTGTCATCTAATATCCAATGTAATTCTACTGAATTTTAAAAATAGACCACTTTATAGGATGTTAGACGGAGTCTTGTCGAAATTCAGACAAATATGCCATCAGATTTTGGGTTCAAATTTACTTGTGATATATATTCTAGTGCGATGTTAATAGTCATTGTTCACCAAACATAAAATAATCACTAGTGCATCTGTTCTTATCAATTGTACTGGTGCTTTTCAAACAATATAGCACCAACGCGCTTAAGAGAGTGTCGCACCAGTGCACTTATAAGAACATAGTATCAATGTAGTACTATAATCATCGCATGCCTCATGAATTTTTCTATTACCACACCCAATGCACAATTATACATTAATCACAAGATTAATTTTAAAAATATAGTGACAATCCTCGTCCCAATCAACTTTACAAATGTGTTTTCCTTTAGTTATTGCACCGACGCTTTTTACTAGTTCGTAAGCACTAGTTATTTTTAATAACTTGTAGGGGCCGATGTGACAATTGATGTAAAGCATCGATGTTTATATTGTTATAAGGTATTGGTTTGTTTAAGCCCCAAGGGTTAGCTCAATTGGTAAGACGTGCGCACACTCTCTCGGTACGGGGAGAGGTCACGGGTTTGAGCCTTGAGTCCTTCGGGGTTAGGCCATCTGTGAGGATGGCCGGCGGTTTACCACCTCTACCATCCACATAGTGGGGAAGTATTGCTGGGTTTTCCGTGGAGATTTCCTCTGAAAAGGTATTGGTTTGTTTTAATAGTTTTTAAGAATCGATGTTATAGTTAATATAAAGAACTAGTGCATATATTGTTATAAAGCGTAGGTGAGTTTTAATAGTCCATAAGAGTTGGTGCTACATTTGGTATAAATCACTTATGCATATAATATTGTTATAAAACACTAATTCCAGTTAAATTTTTGGTGTGTACTGGTTCTATATGTATTTTCAAGCACTGGTGCACAAAAGTGTATGTGCATCGGTACCTATATTAGTTTAAAAAGCATCGATGTTATTTATTTGTGTTAGCACAAATGGTTTTCTTCAATAAAGTCCACCGAAAATAAAACCTCCACAAAATCCTCTGGCTTCTGAGTTTTTTAGTGATAATACATTTTTGTAAAATTCTTTGCTAAAACTTATGGTAGCATTTGCAGAGGTTGTAGTGGAGGTTTTTTTTTAGAATTTTGACCAATATTGTAACACTAAAAACCTCCTCTATAACCTTGATTGTAGGGCCTTTTCTTTGTAGTGGCACTTCCTATTATATTTCTTTGTGTACACTAACATAATATCTCAGTTTCAAAATTTTTGTTAGAATATGAACCTGTCTAACCTTGTATCTCATCAAAATTAAATTAATGTAGGAAACACTCCTCTCTAAGATTTTTGAGTACATAGATAAAACTTTAAAGCAAACTAAGTAATTCCTTACTGATATTTTCTTAAGGTTGATATCCCAAAATTGATCTTGGTGGACATTAATTATCATCACCACCACCAACAACAACAACTTGACCATTTTAATTTTATTATTTAACACTAAAAAGCACATTATTACTTTTTCATTACAAGTGTAAAGGAGATGATGTAAACTCAAGATTGCAAAATGTAAACATTATGGTTGTCACAATTTCTGAATATAATAAAATAATTATTTCCTTATTATTTTTTTTCAAATAAAAAAAGTAATTTATTAATTTAAATAGATAAACTTACATTATATTTAATATTCATACCAAAGTATACAACTAAATTACCTATTGCAAAGTATATGACCTATACCATTAAAAAAATAATTATATACAATTAAAATAGTATATTTAAGTATAAAAAATCCCAGTCCAAACACATCCAAATAAAGATATCAATTAACAATACCAAAACCATTTAATAATAAAAATTTAACAAATAGATATATCTATAGTTATATTCTTATTTTCAGTAGAATATTAACTTTTCAATTAATATAATGATTAATTTCAAATAATTTTATTTTTTTGTAAATTCTAACCACAGTCTGATCAACTATCCAAAGGAATCCTCACAATACAAGAATTTGATGAAATATGCTAAAACATTGTAAAAGAGGCAAAATAAGACATAGAAATAGTGTCAATAACTCTGATTTATATTACAGTGCAACATGTAAACATGTCTGGAACATGATTATATTACATTAGGATAAAATTGTTAGGCTTTGGAACAAAATTGGTGGCATACAAGTGGCAGGATTACATTGGACCTCAAAATCCTCCTAGATGGATCAACAGGCTTACAAACGACCACACACAGTCACTAATGGATATGTGAACATTAGGTATGCATGCTTGGTCATAAATGTTTGTATATTAGGCATGGTGGAGTGCATGGAGGAGTGGGAGTGTCTCTAGGTAGATATAAATGGTCCAAAAGAGCCAAAAGCACCCAAATACTGTGCATAGATGCCCCTAGTCAACCCATATCCATGTTTTAAGTAGTGGGAGTTCCCCAAGGGACTAAAAGGTCATTAATGGGGGGTTCTTAGCTCCTAGTTGACCAAAAGGATGACTTTGGATGCATTTAATGGTCCAAAACACCCAATGACCTTTGGAAGACACCATAAACCAAGTTTGGACTATGTAACATAAGTGAAAACGAAAAAGACTATGGTCCTAGGTGGTATGATGACTATGGTACTAGGTGGTATGATGTTATAAAATCCCCCCTTAAGACTAATTTAGTGTAACCAAATAAAAATTTGAGGGATTGGCAACTAAGGCTCGAGTCACCTCTTACAAAATTTTATTAGTCCATATTACCAAGGTAAGAAGGAAAACCACATGGGAATAAAACCTCCCCTCTAAATGGAATTGGATCCAAAATATGAAAGTGAATATCAGTGATCACCATGTTTCATCCACCCCGAGTACTGATCTAATATAGGTGAGTGTATTCTATGTGAATCTCTTGGTGAATATGTCAACAGTTTGCTATGTAGATGGGAAATAATGCAATGATATCACCTGGTCATGCACCAAGCTCCTGTTGTAGTGCATGTGGATATCAATGTGCTTGGTCCTCTGTATCTGTATTGGATCTATGGATATATTTATTTCACTTTTATTGTCACACCAAATGACAATGGGTGAATCAAATGAAAAACCAAGTTCTCCAAGAATGCCTTGCAACCACACACATTGTGTACTTGCATTCACAACTCCTCTATACTCGGCCTCAACTGATAATAAGGAAATTGTTTGTTGTTTCTTACTTGAAAAGAAAATAGGACCATGCATGAGAATAAATATAGGACATGAAGTGTAATTTATGTTAGTGGAATCTCCATCCCAATCATAATCGGTAAATCCTACTAGTTCTAGTGGAGAACTAGTTGCGTAGTGTATCGTAAATTGTTTGGTTCCTTGCACATAATGAAAGATCATGTTAGCATAATTTAAATGGATCTCATGAGGCTCCTACATTTACCTTTCCATAAAACCTACTACATAATCCAAAACAAGTCAAGAGTGTGTTATATACAACAAGCTCCCAACTAGTTGTCTATACAACGAGATGTCCACCGATGGAGATGAACCAAAATCACCTAGTTTTACTCCTGAAAGGAAGGGACACTAAGAAGTTTTACATTTAGACATTTTGAAATTTAATAAAAGGGATGAATCATAATTTGATTCTCTGACCTTGGTACCTGCATCATATTTCTCAATCTCAAAGCCAAGAAATTGTTTCAACAATCCTAGGCCATGCATAGAAAATACATTGTGCAATGAAGGATTAGTTGAACCTATATCAACAATGCAAATTCCAGTGATCAAAATATCATGAACATATAGTAAAATGATATGAATAGATTCATATAAATGATTAAAATACACATTAGGATCATATTTTCATCTTCGAAATCCTCGTGAGAAAAGAAATTTGTCCATCTTGGCATACCAAGATTTGTGAGCTTGCTTGAGGCCATAGAGAGACTTCTTCAATCTGCATAAAAGTGAAGGATCATGAATAAACTATTCAGGCTGATGCATATAAATCTCCTCATGAAGGTCACCATGAATAAAATTACTCTTCACATCCATATGGTGCACCTCCCATCTCTTAGATGTAGCAATGGCCCAAACTATCCTGATTGAGTCCATCTTTGCCACCGATGCAAATGTATCTGTATAGTCCAATACATGGACTTGAGAGAAGAATTTGGAAACAAATATGGACTTATAATTTACATCTGAACCATCAACTATTGAAATATTGTAACTTCAAAGAATATTCTATATGTATCTTTTGTGGTCCCTGATGGTCCTACCGGGAGAACCACTTGTATTATCTTGTACCCCGATGCTTCTAATCGGAAGAACTAATAAGAGTCATGAGGTTATCCCCTATAATTGTAAAGGTGGTTCATTAGCACCCCAGTGTGGTTATTTGAGCCTACATGTGTAACTCAAGCCTACATGATTAACTCGAGCCTACATGTCGGATGAGTTAATTGAAGTGAACGGATGAATATAAATAGAGGTGTAGCTCTCCTCATTTGAGAACATACACTCACTTGAGTAGTGCACTTATGGAGGAGAGAAGTAGCTGGAGAAGGAGGAGTATTAGGTTTTTTATCTCCTTACTAGTTTTATCTTTTACCTTTTTGGGGCATCTATATTGAGGAAGCTTTTGCTGGGTTTTTCCCTTTAGGGTTTTCCCAGGATAAATCTGTGTTGTTCTTGTGATGCTGTTTCTTTCAGTGATCCTCTGTATATGCTTTTGTTATGAAAATGAAATGAAATATTGATGTCTTAGCTAAGCATATGAAAATTTAACATGGTATCAGAGCTAACCTGAACAGGACAACTTTCACAAGGAAAAATAGCCCTCTCTCTCTCCCCGGAAGAAATTAGGGATTCTTGCAGAAGAAGAGTAAGCCTAGCATAGGATTTCTATCCTCATGAAAATCGAAGTTTAGAGACCTGGATCAATATTTTTGGTTGGGTGAAACTCCGGGAAAATCAAACCCTAGTTTGACCCCGAGCCAGAAAAACCCTAAATACTAAAACTGCTAAGTTTTGGTACATTCGCTATATCTTGAGATTGGAGAAGGTTAAGGAGTTGAAAATTTTAGAGGATGAATATAGCATCCTGATTTACACTGTATCTGAAATTCAGCCTCATATTCTCTATATTCTAGGAGATATTATCCCTTCAAGTTAGGGTTCCAGCCTCTTCTAGAATTCATCCCTAAACAGGACACCTGGGGAGAATTGTTGTAGCATGGGATACATAGGTCCAAATGAAATTCCTGAAGATATTCCAGAAATCACACGGCATTTAATTTATTTGATCCAAATTTCAGAACCTGAAGATGAACCAGAGACACATGGCATGCCGTACAACTTCACTATTCTAAACAGCCCTGTAACAGGTAACCTTGGGAAAATGATCATAAATCCCAATTGGTGAAACAAATTATGATGAAAAATGTGGTTTTAGATCAGGGACATGCAAGGTTACCTCAGTGAGAAATTTCAGACACATAGGAGCAGTAATTTTGGAGATATCAGAGAAACAGTAATTGGCATTTCTGCAGAACAAATTGGAAAACTAGGGCTTCGTGTTCTGGGAGCTTCCCTCCATTGTTTTCAGAAAATGAGTACATTGGACAGATCCATTTGAAGAGATCTATCTTTATATGAAATCAGATCTTAAATATTCCAATTTTTGAAAATTAGGGTTTCTTTGACAAACCCTAGATTAGCCAGCTTCGGAAGCAGGACGGACACCTCAAATTGGTAAGATCTAATATTTTGCTATTTGCATTTGAGGTTCTCATTTCAAAGTGATCTATCACATCAGCTTGATGATAAGCTTGGTGAAGTTGAAAAATTCCAAGCATGGAAGTATTTGATCTCTTTGAAGAAAATAAATTGGACACCTACATGAGTAGAGAGGTTCCAATTCTAGAGAGAGATGAGCCTCAAAGCCTTACACAAGAAGAACTTGATCAAGGCCAAGCAGATCATTGTTGATTCAATCACGGATCAACTTATACCACAAGTGTCTTCCCTAAAGACACCAAATATGTTTGATTCCTTGATCAAGCTATTTGAAGATAAGAACTTAAATCAGAAGATGGCTTTGAGAAAACAGTTGAAGAATGTGAAGATCCAGAATGCAGAACAACTTGAAGCAGTAGAAGAAGAAGTATGTAGAAGTGGTGATAGCCACCTTGAATGGCCTTCCAGGATCATGGGATTCATTCATGTGAAGAATGTATGCCAGAAGTAAGTGATTACTTTCAGCTCGACTAATAAGAAGAGAAGAAGAAGATGGGAGCAATTGAAGATCAAGCTCTCACCATTCAAAGAATATCCCTCAAGCGATGAGGAATATGAAAAACTCAATTCTTGAAGAACCTCTTATTCATCTTATCATTTGGATAAGAAATGATGAATTCATGAATGAAGAAGATGATAAAGAAGAATGATCAAGATGGAGTCTACCCATGAAACAAATAAAAGATAAGTATTCAATTTCCATTTCATGATATTGTTTTGTTATAAATTTGATTGTATTCAGTTGATGTGTTATGCATGATAGATTGTTTACATTAATACTAATAATATGCATGTGATGGGTAAGTAGCTCATGGCGCTATACAACTCTCTAGTGCTACTTATCAAACCTCTTTGCTGACATATTGGATTAGTGCACAATCTCAATGATGTCATGGTAGATATGGAAGGCATCTAGAAAGTTTCTGTGAGATATGGATGAATGTTGTATTGGCTAAATAGTTGCATGATGCATAAGAATTTGTAGTTATGAATATGTTTTATGAATTATTTCTAACCATGCAACTGGTGCATTTCAATTGTAGGAAAGGTCCTGTACAACCTCCTACAAGAAAAGAAGGACAAGACCTGTTCCGAAGAACAAGTGATGACAATTCAATAAACATAAATCTGAATCTCTCAGGGTCAGAGACACCATGACGGAAGAAAGAGATTCAGAGAGTGGTAGATCCACCTCAAAGAATGAATACCACCATGGGTATGAGAGATAACTCAAGATGAAGAAAATAATTCTATAAAAGAAACTATGATAAAAAAATAACAATTGATCATGGGGAATGATGTATACGATATGATATCGAGACATAAAGGTAAGTACATAGTATCCTCCATATGGATCTACAAGAACAAGTGTACAAAGAAAGGTTCGTGATTTGCCTTAAAAAGAATAGACTATGACATGACATACTCTATTGACCAGTATATATCAAGCATATAACCACCTGTACAGAATGAAGAAGGAAGATAATAATCCACTTCAGGGGGAGTGACTATAGAAGATATCTGAGTTCGACATGGTATGAAATGATGGATAGCTTCTTGATGGATCAAGACTTTACCAAGAGTAAAGTGGGTTCCAACCTTCAAAGTTGAATGCAAAAGACTAGGATATGTTGATGATCTGACAAGAGGAACTCATGGAAGATGTTATGATGAAAGAATACTAGAATGATGTATGGGATATAGTTCCCAAACTAGAAGGAAAGAGTAGTGTATCCTCCAAATGGATATACCAAATAGAGCATGTAGTTGACGGAAGTATCGAGAAGTATAAAGCAAGATTTTTGGCTAGAGGTTTCTTTCAGAAAAAGGGAATTAAGTCTGAAGAGACACTTACTCCAGGAAGTAAGGTACACTTCCTTCAGAACTATCATGGTAGTTTCTTCCATGGTGAAGTAAAGACAAGCCTTCCTTAATTGTATGATTGAGAAAGATTTTCTTCATCGAATAGTCACGAGGATTTGAAGTTGAAGCTAGATGGAATCACATATGCAAGTTGAAGAAGGACCTCTATGGCCTGAAGCAAGCTCCCAGAGCTTGGTATGGAAGAATAGATAGTTTCTTATCGAGCATGGGATTTACCAAGAGTAAAGATGATCCTAACCTTTATCTTAAGGTTGTAGAAGATGAGCTTATCATCTTGTTATTATATGTCGATGACTTATCCTTGACAAGAAATGAGAAATAGGTCATGGAAAGCAAGAAGATAATAGCAGAAGAATTTGAGATGAAAGACCTTGGGTTAATGCATTATTTCCTAGGTCTGGAAGTATGGAAAAGTTCAGAAGAAATATTTCTCAACCAGGGAAAGTATGCGGTATAGATATTGAAGAGATTCAATATGTTGGAATGCAAAGTCATGGCCACACCCATGGACTCCAACCTGAAGTTGTTAGCTGATGACTCGTCAGAGTTAGTGGATATGACTCATTACAGACAGATCATTGGGTCATTGATGTACTTAAAAAATACTAGACTAGACATTTGTTTTGCTTTGAACATCTTAAGTCAATATCTTGTTCAACCAAGATGGGTTCACCTAGTAACTGCGAAACATGTGATGAGATATCTGAAAGGGACTATAGACTTTGGTTTATATTATGATGGTAGCCATGAGTATAGATTGTATGGCTACATAGATGCAGATTGGGCTGGAAGTATCTCAGACAGGAAAAGTACATTAGGTAGATGCTTTTGTTTAGGGTCTGCTATGAGTTCATGGTTTAGCAGGAAACAGTCCAATGTTTCTCGTAGCATGGCTGAAGCAAGATACATAGCAGATTGCTCTGCTAAGTTGTGAATCCATATGGCTTTGGAAGTTGATATCAGGTCTCTTTGAACTGAAGGTGGATACCACAATGATTCTATGTGATAATCAGAGTTGTGATGACAGAGAACCCTGTGTTCCGTCGTAACACATAGAAATCTGGTATTTCTACATACGAGATAAGATGCAGATGATGATGTTTAAGAAACTCCCATACTAAAGATATAGATGATGTTTCAGTATTTACATACTGTAGATGTAGATGATGGTGATTTCGTATTTCTATACTGAATATACAGATGATGATGATATAGATGATGTTTCAGTATTTACATATTGTAGATGCAGATGATGGTGATTCCGTATTTCTATACTGAATATAGATATGATGATGCTTTCAGTATTTCTATACTAAAGATATAGATGATGATGCTTTCAATATTCACATACTGGAGATATAGATGGTGATAGTTCAGTATTCACATACTGAAGATGTAGATGATGATGGTTTGGTTGCTGATGTGCTAACGAAGCCTCTGTCTCAAGTAAAGTTCGAACACTTTCGAGACAAGCTTGGTGAGGTTCGGAAGAACCTTCCTCGAAAGGGGGAGTAGTGATGTTGCAGTGGGATTGTATCATCCTTGGGAATCTTCCCTAAAGTGATCCAGTGACCTCGGTCCTCGAGAATGAAGAGGGATTGTATCATCCTGGGACATCTATCCAAAATAGATCCGGTGACTTTGGTCTTCGTGAATGAGGTGGGATTGCATCATCCTTGAAATTCGGTTCAAAATGTATCCAGAGGTATCGACCCCCGTGAAAGTGGTGGATTGCATCATCCCTGAACCTCGGTTCAAAATGTATACGGAGGTCTCGACCCCCGTGAAAGTGGTGGATTGCATCATCCCTGAACCTTGGTTCAAAATGTATCCAGAGGTCTCGGCCCCCGTGAAAGTGGTGGATTTCATCATCCCTGAACCTCGGTTCAAAATGTATTCGGAGGTCTTGGCCCCATGAAAGTGGTAGGATTGCATCATCCTTGAACCTCAGTTCAAAATGTATCCAGAGATATCGGTCCCCGTGAATGTGGTAGGATTGTATCATCCTTAAACTTCGGTCCAGAATAGATCCGATGAAATTTTGTCATCGAGAAGGTGGTAGGATTGTATCATCCTTGGACTTCGGTTCAGAACGGATCCGGTGAACTTCGGTCATCGAGAAGGTGGTAGGATTGTATCATCCTTGGACTTCGGTTCAGAACGGATCCGGTGAACTTCGGTCATCGAGAAGGTGGTAGGATTGTATCATCCTTGAACTTCAGTTCAGAACGGATCTGGTGACTTCGGTACTCGAGAATGTGTGTTGATCCCGTAATTCCTAGAGGAAGGATTGTCTGAGTTCCACATCTGTGTTGATCTCATAATTCCGAAAGGAAGGATCGTTAGTAACTCTATAAAGACCTAAATCCTGTAATTCCGAAAGGAAGGATCATTGAATTGATCTCGTAATTCCAATAGGAAGGATTGTCTGAGTTCCACAGATGTGTTGATCCTGTAATTCCAATAGGAAGGATTGTCTGAGTTCCACATCTGTGTTGATCCCGTAATTCTGAAAGGAAATATCATTAGTAACTCCGTAAAGACATAAATCCCGTAATTCCGAAAGGAAGGATCATTGAATTGATCCTGTAATTCCAATAGGAAGGATTGTCTGAGTTCCACATATGTGTTGATCCCGTAATTCCAATAGGAAGGATTGTCTGAGTTCCACAAATGTGTTGATCCCGTAATTCCGAAAGCAAGTATCATTAGTATCTCCGTAAAGACCTAAATCCCGTAATTCCGAAAGGAAGGATCATTAGTAACTCCATAAAGACCTAAATCCCGTAATTCCGAAAGGAAGGATCGTTAGTAACTCCGTAAAGACCTAAATCCCGTAATTCTGAAATGAAGGATCATTGAATTGATCCCATAATTTGAATAGGAAGGATTGTATGAGTTCCACAGATGTGTTGATCCCGTAATTCCAATAGGAAGGATTGTCTGAGTTCCACAAATGTGTTGATCCCGTAATTCCGAAAGGAAGGATAATTAGTAACTCCGTAAAGACCTAAATCCCGTAATTCCGAAAGGAAGGATCGTTAGTAACTTCATAAAGACCTAAATCCCGTAATTCCGAAAGGAAGGATCATGTTGATGTTTTGATGATGTTGATGTTTTTATGATGATGATGATGTATTGATCGAAACATCAGAGTGTGATGATGATGATATTTTGATATTTTGATGATGTTGATGTTTTGATGATAATTATGTTTTCATGATGATGATGTTTTTATGATGATGATGATGTACTGATCAAAAGATCAGTGTATGATGATGATGATGTACTGATTGAAAGATCAGAGTATGATGATGATTACGATGCACTGATCGAAAGATCAGAGTGTGATGATGATGATGTACTAATCAAAAGATCAGAGCATGATGATGATGTACTGATCGAAAGATCAGAGTATGATGATGATGATGTACTGATCAGAGTATGACGATGATGATGTACTGATCGAAAGATCAGAGTATGATGATGATAACGTACTGATAAAATGATCAGTATGTGATGATGATGACGTGCTGATCAAAAGATCAGAATATCATGATGATGATGCTGTTCGGGAATTGAGGTATGATTATGGTGCTACCGATCAGGTTGCTGATCGAAAGAACAAAATACTGAAGAAGTTGTTGCTGATCGAAAGATCAAAGTACTGAAGATGTTGCTGATCGAAATGTTGAAGAAGATGTTGCTGATCGAAAGGTCAAAATGATGAAGATGTTGCTGCTGATTGAAAGGTCTAAATGTTGAAGATGTTACTGTTCGAAAGGTCAAAGTGCTGAAGATGTTGTTGAAGGTGTTGTTGATCAAAAGGTCAAAGTGTTGAATATGTTGCTGATCAAAAGGTCAAAAGATGCTGATGCTGATCAAAGAGTTGTTGTTGTTGAAAATTGAAGACGAAGACTATATGATGTTGAAAAGCTTCCAATGATTTATAGATGTGTTACCCTGATGATGTTGATGTTAAATTTGAGCATATAGATCTGTAGACAAACACACAACTCACAAAGACGATCTCACAATTTACTTAGCCATTGAAGAATGAAACAATGCAAAAGGCTTGCAGCTGTGAATGCTTTCATTAATCAAAAAAGTAATCTAGATAATAATTACAATGATGTAAAATGGCTTTAATAGCCACAAGCAATTCGAATCCACATGAGGAAGTTCGAATTGATGACTCTACTTGACTGTAGGTAACCAAGACTTGTCTAAATCACAATTGGAGTTCTAAAACAAAACTAACTGTTACATTTAGTATTAAATAATGGTTAACTGACTGTGGTAGGTGAGAAAAGCACCCCACATGTGTGCAATTAATTAAACCATTATTTAATTGAATGTAACTGACTCCTAACTTGTCTTGACTAGTCATCAACTGAAGTTAAGGACCCAGTAGTTAACTGTCCTTGTCTAAATCATAACCAGAGTTCTAAAACACAACCAACTGTTACATTTAGTATTAAATAATGGTTAATTGACTGTGGTAGGTGAGAAAAAATCCCCACATGTGTGCAATTAATTAAACCATTATTTAACTGAATGTATAGAGCTAGAACTGAATGTAACTGACTCCTAACTTGGCTTGACTAGTCATCAACTGAAGTTAACTGACCTTGGTTGGTTTCGGCACTCCCAGTTGCTTCCTAAATTGTAGGGATTAATCTAGGAGACTCCTAAACTTATGCAATCAAGTGCAATAAGTGGCAGTGAGCCTCAATTAGTGTTCCCCACACTTTGGTAACTGAAACATGTGCCCCAATTAGGTTAAGTTTAGCCAATGGTGCTAATGACTATAAATAGACTGGATGGACTCCCGATTTAGACATATGACCAAATTTGGACAAGGGAGGATTAATAATCCTAACAGTTGATGATGTCCTCTCCTACTATTTTTGTTGTTGTTGTAGAATACCCTTCTCATTAAGGGGGAGTGTTGAAATATTGTAACTTCGAAGAATATTCTATATGTATCTTTTGTGGTCCCCGATGGTCCTACTGGGAACACCACTTGTATTATCTTGTACCCCGATGCTTCTAATTGGAAGAACTAATAAGAGTCATGAGGTTGTCCCCTCTAATTGTAAATGTAGGTCATTAGCACCCCAGTGTGGTTACTTGAGCCTACATGTGTAACTCGAGCCTACATGATTAGCTCGAGCCTACATGTCAGATGAGTTAATTGAAGTGAACGGATGAATATAAATAGAGGTGTAGCTCTCCTCATTTGAGAACATACACTCACTTGAGTAGCGCACTTGTGGAGTGTAATACCCTGGTTTTAATCCCCTCTTGCATTAAAATAAATAGGATACATATGTTGTAAATAATCTTGGTGCGGAGCTGAAGGCCAAGGCCCCACCATGGATTTGGTCATGTTTTTTTTTATTAGGAATGGTCACTGATGGTATATCGGGACATGCAGCATATATTTAATTACGACATCATGTAAACACACTTTTTAATTAAACAACTCAACCAGCTATGTTCGCAGCAGCTAAATTGAGAAAGGGCATGATTCCAAAGGATAAGGAAAAAGGGGGGGGATGTGGAACATTGAGTCACGAGGAAAAATTATATGTGTCGCCACCTCCCTTGGTTAATTTTCTGTTTGTTAGTGGAGGAAACGATTGGCTGGCAAGCAGACCACTACCATGCCATGCTTGCTCTCCTCTCCAGGACATGGGAACCGTTTCTTCCCACTCCCTCGGATCTTGGCCGTTCGTCTTCCTCATGCAGGACGAGGGAATAAAACATTTTACCAACCATTGTATGGGGGTTCGCCCTCTCTCTCGCGCTGATTGCCGATCTGTAATTCGTTTTCTTCCATCCACATAGAGAACTGACTTTTGCCTCCACGCATTGGACTGTGTACTATTTTCGTTCACCATTCGGATCGCAGTGGAAATAATTGGGATTGCTTTTCCACGAATTGATGGAATCGGGGGTGATTCTTCCTATGAATCCGCGTTGAACTGTGTATGTTGGCCGTGGATTTTGATCATTTTCTGATCTGTGTAAGTTTCCCAGCGATAGTATTGAAGGTTGGATAGCTGTGGGTTCATCGGATTGGTCCTTGGACTATTTTTGGGTTGGTGAATGATGGCTTTTGATGCTTGACAAACTTGGTGGAATGAGAACCACACAGATAGATCCATTGAGCTGGATTTCTTCTCCACAACCCCTGAAGAGCATTGGAGGGAAGATCAGGGTCTAAGGGACTGCGTTGCAGAGAAGGGGATGACTTCCTTGTGTTGGGTGTGTGTGGGTGTTCTAGAATCCAGGCTGGTTCTGGTGTTGGTGTCTGCAACTCTTCAGTGAGCTCACAAGCTTAGCGTTAGCCTTTCCCCAGCTCTTATTCGCCTAATAAACCCAACTATGTTGGCTTGGCTGAACTGTGTACCCTTGTTGTGTTGTTATTCCTTGCTATGTGTAAGCCTATTAGTTACTTATTCCTTGGGGAGTCATGCCCGGCTCGGGGGTGGAAGCATTGCTGAAAGATCCAGGAGCATGCTAGCCTATGGTTGGGTGGAACGTTGCAGCAACATAGCTGGTTGCGGAACAATTTCTTTATAAAGATAAGTAATCTTCTCTATTTTACTTCTGCAATCCTATTTACTGTTAATGATCATGATGAACATGATGAATGCTTGTATGAATGTATGTTACTTCCGCTGTGTATGATAAATAATCCAGTATGCATGTTTTAGCTGAAGCATTTTATTTCAGCATTTCAACAATGATAATGAATGTACACGTTCATGGGGCTAGATGCCCAATTTTTTTGGTGTGTAGTAGCGTCCTCTTCGCCGGTCGTAGGGTCGGGGACGTTACAGTGTGGTATCAGAGCTCATGTTGCAAGCATGGGCCTGAATGAGCCTTGAATGATGTAGTGATAGAGGTAGTGTTCCTTTCTGCCCAACAGAATCAGACTGGAAAAACTCAAAAAAAATGGTCTAAGTGTTGGAGCAGTCGGAAGAGCCAGCGGGAAAGACTTCCGCCATTGCGGAAGAGCTAGGTGGAAAGAATTCTGCCACAGTGGAAGCATGCTCGATTGAACAGTTGGAAGAAATCCGAAAAGAAAATTTGTCTAAGTGTTCCCCATCGAAAAAATTAGTGAAGTGGACTTCCGCCGTTGCAGAAGAGTTAGCGAAGTGGACTTCCACCATTGCAGAAGCAGAAGGCACTAGCCTTCCGAAGTGCAAAGACCGCCGATGCGTGAAGTTAAAATTTCTTTAAGAAAAGAGCGACCAATCGGAAGAGAAAATGGTTTATGCGCCGCTGTTGCGGAAGCCAAAAGCACTAAGGCTTCCGACCAGAAAGGCCTCCGACGCCGAAAAGTTTAAAATTGTTCTAAGTACGTGCCGATCGGAAGAAGTTAGTGTTTGGCGTGCTGCCATTGCGGAAGCCAAAGTCACTAGACTTCCGATGTGGGAAAACAGCCGACGCCGCGAGGAAGTTAAATTTTTCTAAGCGGTTTGGTGCCCGTCGGAAGGAATTAGTGTTCGGTATGCCGCCGTTGCAGAAGCCAAAGGCACTAAGCTTCCTATGTGGAAAGAGCGCCGACGCCGGAAGTTAAAAATTTCTCTAAGGCCAAAATCGGAAGAAGAAAGTGTTTCGTGAGCCATCGTTGCGGAAGCAAAAGCACTAAGTCTTCTGACGAGAAAGACTGCCGACGCCGCAATCGGAAGAAATAGTGGTTCCGAGAGTCGATTCTGCGGAAGAAATAGTGGTTCCGAGAGTCAATTCTGCAGAAGAAATAGTGGTTCCGAGAGCCGATTCTACGGAAGAAATAGTGGAAGCAGGAGCCGATTCAATAGAGGAATTAGTTGTTTCGAGAGTCGATTCAACGGAAAGATCAATTGGGATGAGACCCGATTTTGCACACGGAAAATTTGAGTTTTCAGTGGGATTTTTCCAGCAAATTTTGACTGTTATTCATTGGGATTTTCAGTTGTTTTTCAATGATTTTTAGTTTTTTTTAAGCCCCCTTGACCCCCATCGTCCCCCTCAGATAGACGTTCTTTGATGAAGGAAATCTTGTGTTTGGGAAAATTTGTTATTTTATGATTTTTTCCAAGAAAAAGGTAAGTAGTTTGATTTATATTAATACTATGCATCTAATAGTTTGCTACTAACACATTGCAGAACTATAGATAACTTCCAAGAGCAGTACTCTAGAAAGAACAGTGTGGTAAATCCAAAGGTGGTTCAGTCATGAGAACCCAGGATGGGTATGATGCTCGGGATTCTTACGAGCAAGTAGAAGATGCCACGGGAGAAAATGTCCATAATAGGAATGATGACATTGAGTCCAATGGGAGGAAATTCCAAGAGACACCGTTAGATGTTGCAGCCACCATGAGAAGCTTAATAAAATCCCATGAAGAGAAACATCAGTTGAATGCTGCCATATTGGAAATTTTGACAGACTTGTAGAAAAAGATAGATTCTGGACGAGGTACATCAAAAGGCAGTAAGAGCAGCACTGGGAGAAGGAGAAGGACTTCCAGTGGATCGTCTGACTCCGAAGAATCTAGTGGAGATACAAGCTCCTCTCCTCATAAAAGGAAAAGAAGAAGACACCTTAAGGATCGCTCTCGAGATGAGTTTAGGAAAGCTAAACCTCCTACATTTGATGGTGAGATAAAGACGGGACAAGAAGCCAAGGCTTGGCTTCTTGGGATAAAGAAGTACTTTCAGGTGCATGATTATTCAGGAAACATGAAGGCACGAGTTTCCATATTCAATTTGAATGGAAGGGTATCCATTTGGTGGGAACACTTCAAGCAGGTAAAAATGATCAGTGAAAGGAAACTGAAGTGGAAACAGTTCAAGAAGTATTTCAAGCAGAAATACCTCTCTGACAGGTATTATGATGACAAGATTAAGGAGTTCCATGAGTTGAGATTGGGACAACAAACCATGGATGAATATACAAATAAGTTTTTGGAGCTATTGAGGTATGTCCGGTACATTAGAGATGAAAAAGTGAAGTTCCAACGGTTCCTAAGTGGATTACCTCAGTCTTACAAAGATAGAATTGAGTTCTATGAGCCACGAACTCTCGAGGAAGCAATAAGAAAAGCTAAGTATTGTTATGAGTAAAGCAAAGGTAAACTTGATTACCATAAGCCATGGAAGGACAAGAAGAATGAAAAGTTGGACCAAAGAAAGAAAGGTTTCAAACCTTCTAGATTCAAGAATCAGTAGAAGCAGCCCTCCCAAGTTGCGAGTGATCTAGTTGGAGTGACAGGTGGAAAGCCTAAAGAGCCACATCCGAATAAAGGTCCACTCAAATGTTGGAAATGTGAAGGACCTCACTTGCGTAGAAATTGTCCACTCAAGAATGAGAGTGTAAGGCCAACTTACAACGTTCAAGAAGAAAAAACAGTGGGTCAGGTAGCAAGGGTAGTCCCTAGGATTTATGCAGTGCTGGAGGACCGCCAAGTAGATCACCAGTCAACTGTGGTTGAAGTAGCAGGTAAGATTGTTGAGCAATCTGTTTCTATTTTGATTGACCCTGGTTCTACACACAGTTACATTACTCCTAGAGTAGTGGATATTTGTGCTTTTAAGAAGGTAAAGCATATGAAATCTTGGTTAGTCCAGCTAGCCACTAGAACTAAGAGAAAGGAGTGAAATGGTAGAGAAATGTCCATTGGTCATGGATGGGTGGGTCACTTGTGTAGATATGAATGTTCTATTGCTTGGTTCCTATGATGTTCTCATTGGGATGGATTGGTTAGAAGCTCACAGGGTGAAGCTTGATTGTTACAATAAGACTTTCGAATGCATGAATGAAGAAGGGAACCTAGTAGTTGTGAAAGGCATTCCAAAGGTGATTTCAGTATGGCAGGTTTCAGCAATGCAGTTAAAGAAGTACTGTAGGAAGGGTTGCTAGTTGTATGCAGCTCATATTTTGGAGACATCAGGAGATGAAACTACGAGGTTGGAGAACTATCAGGTGTAACAGGAATTCAAGGATGTGTTTCCTGATGAGATTCCAGGGCTTCCTCCAAAGAGGGACATTGATTTCACTATTGAACTTGTGCCAGGAGCAGCACCAGTGTCCAAGGCACCCTATCGGATGAGTACACCGGAGATGCTAGAGCTGAAGATGCAACTGCAAGAATTGTTGGAAAAGAAGTATATTCAGTCGAGTGTGTCTCCTTGGGGAGCACCAGTTCTTTTTGTAAAGAAGAAAGATGGTACACTCAGGTTGTGTATTGATTACAGACATTTGAACAAGGTTACGGTGAAGAATAAATATCATTTGCCGAGGATTGATGACCTCTTTGATCAAATGAGAGAAGAAAAGGTATTTTCCAAGATTGACTTGAGGTGTGGTTACCATCAGGTAAGAATCAAGGATGAAGACATTCATAAGACAACCTTCAGAACAAGGTATGGGAATTATGAGTTTGTAGTTGTACCATTTGGTCTCACAAATGCACCAGCTACATTTATGTGCCTTATGTATAGTGTCTTCAGCAAGTATTTGGACAAGTTTGTTCTTGTTTTCCTTGATGACATTCTTTTTTATTCTAAGAATGAGAAAGAGCATGAAGAGCATTTGAGATTGACATTGAAATTGCTTAGGGAGCACTAGTTGTATGCAAAATTGAGCAAGTGTGACTTCTATAGAGATAGAATTCAGTATTTGGGTCACATTATCTCAGAGGATGGTATATCTGTGGACCCTGAAAAGATTGAAACCATCATGAATTGGCCTACTCCAAGAAATGTGACAGACGTAAGATATTTTATGGGACTTGCAGGATACTACAGGAGATTCATTGAGGGATTTTCCAAAGTTGCACATGTCATCACTTCTTTTCAAAAGAAGGGGATGAAGTTCCAATGGACATCGAGGTGTGAAGAAAGATTCTAGCAGTTGAAGAATATTCTCACCAGTGCACCAGTATTGAAGGTTGCAGATCCAGAGAAAGATTTTGTGGTGTGTACCGATGCATGCGGACAAGGGCTTGGAGGAGTCCCTATGCAAGACAACCATGTGATCTGTTATGAGTCAATAAAGCTGAAGGAACATGAGAAGAACTATGCCACTCATGATCTAGAGCTTGCAGCCATAGTACATGCTCTCAAGATGTGGAGGCATTACTTGATGGGTAGAAGATTTGAGCTCAGAATAGATCACTGTGGACTGAAGTATCTATTTGACCAGCCTACTCTGAATGCTAGGCAAGCAAGATGGCTAGAATTTTTATGTGAGTTTGATTTTGAAATCAAGCACATAAAGGGAAAAGAAAATAAGGTAGCTAATGCACTCAGCAGGAAGGTACAGGAAATGCATGTGGCATCTCTTAGTATTTGCCAATAAGATTTGAGACAACACATTGTTAATCATGTTAACGGAGACGAATTGTATGAGTAGGTAAAAGACAAATTGCAGCAGCAAAGTCTTGAGAAGAGGTATGAGGGATATAAATTGGAAGAAGATGGGCTTCTCACTTATAAAGGTAGAATTTATATTCCAGATGTAGCATATTTGAGGAGAGTTGTTATGGATGAAATCCATCAGGCTTCGTATTCTGTTCACCCAGGATATCAGAAGACAATTGCTATAGTTAGAAAGCAGTAATTTTGGCCGGGAATGAAAAAGGGTATCGCTGAGTACATTTCCAAGTGTATGAAATGTCAACAGGTAAAGTTTGAGAATCAACATCCAGCAGGCTTGTTGCATCCTTTTCCAGTTATGGAATGGAAATGGGAAGTTATTTCCATGGATTTTATTATAGGATTGCTAATGAATTGGAGACAACATGATTCTATCATGGTTGTGGTAGACAAGTTGACTAAGGCATCACACTTTATACTAGTGAAGTCTATGCACAAGACTGATGACATTGCAAAGATCTTCATGACGGAGATTTTTAAATTGCATGGATTACCTAAGGCAATAATTTCTGACAAAGATGTCAAGTTCACTTCCAACTTTTGGAAGGGGTTGTTTGCAGATTTAGGTACAAAGTTAAACTTCAGCACTGCATACCATCCTCAGACAGATGGGCAGACAGAGAGAGTTAATCAGGTGCTTGAAGACATGCTTCGCATGTATGTGATGGACAAACCAACCAAGTGGGAAGATTACTTGCACTTGGTAGAGTTTGCTTATAACAATGGAGAGCAAGCATCCTTGGGGATGAGTTCGTACGAATATTTGTATGGAAGACGGTGAAGGACACCAGTGACTTGGGACAACCCGGTAAACAGAATTGTGCTTGGACCAGAATTGCTCAAGGAAATGGAGCAAGAAGTTGTAAAGATTAGGTAGAATCTGAAAGTAGCACAGGACCGACAGAAAAGCTATGCAAATAAGCATAGGGTGAACAGGGAGTTCAGTGTTGGGGATCATGTTTACCTCAGAGTGAGGGCAAAGAAAAGTTTCTTGAAGCTTGGAAGTTGTGCCAAGTTGTCACCTAGATATTATGGGCCATTTGAAGTACTTGAGAGGATAGGGCCTGTTGTTAGGATATTTAGACACTTAGGAGTTAGTTAAGATCAACTTTTGTAATATAGCCGTTAGGTAAAAGTGTGTTTCTTTAGTATGCATTTGTAAATATTCTAATCCGACGGTCACGATATGTTCTAGACATAGAGTTATCCGACAGTTCAACTTCTCTTAGATCATACCTACCATTGATCCGTGGCTTAACACCCGATTGGTCTATGATCTCTATTTAAAGAGCATAGAGGGTCCTTGGCTAGTTGATCGATTATGAGAAGCTCATGTAACTTTCTTTCTTTTGCATAATAAATTGCTTCGAGTAGCTATTTGGCCAGGGCTGTGGACTGTTTCCCTCTCGAGGGTTTTAACCATGTGACAAACATTGGTGTATTGATCTATGATCTGTTTGTGTGAAGTGGTTGTTCTTGGTGTTCGGTCCTTTGGGAGTACCCTGTGTACCCTAACATGGTATCGGAGCTTTTATGAAGAGCCGCTTTCGGTTTTGATCAAGATCCGGAACCGGTGTTGCCGAACCTTTGAAAGGGTTTCTGGTTTTTGGATTTTCTGTGCATTTGTGACCTGTGGGAGTTGTTCCATTACGTATGGAGCGTTGTTTCCATTTGGAAACAGTTTTTATTTCACCGAAAACCATTTCCATTTGCTCCAGAAACACCCATTCCGGCAAATCTGAAGGTATAATGTTACAGTGACGGATTTGTTTTATTTTTTTAAAAATCTCTCTCATATTTTATCAGTATTATTATTAGATCTTTTTGTTTTAGTCTCGGACTGTTCCCTTCCCTGGCTGCGTATGCTCTTTGCCATGCACCTTGCACGATCGCGGCGAATCAGAAACAATGAGGGAAAGTTTTTTTTCTTGTCTTCTCGGCTACGTATGCTTTTTGCCGTGCACCTTGTGCGGTCACGACAAATCAGAAACAATGAGAAAACTTGAAAACGTAGACTTTCCGGGTAAGCTAATCAAGATCTAACCCCATTGTGTGGAAAAAAATTTTGTTTTGTTTTTGTTTTTCATTTTTTTTGTGATTTGCAGGAAAAGAAGCAAGCACGGAAAATGAGAGAGAAGAGTATTAAAAAAAAAAAAAA
>LPNX010332549.1:0-22062 GCA_001517045.1 Pseudotsuga menziesii
TTTATTGAAATTCTATTGGTTCTTGAATTCCAACTCACAAAAACTCATTTTGGCACGTTTTCTTATAAGGCCCATTTTAGACCCCAAATTTCCTCTAATGTTAATCTTTCCCAATATGCAATAGAAATAAAAACATCTAACACTAAAGGATCGAACCTCGTACCTTATTCCGGACGGTTGAAGTAGATCCCCGTTGAGCTTTCCAATCTTCAGCTTGAATTGTTATAGCACGTCCTCAACAACAAGTAAACAATACAAGCATACTATATTTCATGGTGTTAGATCTATTCTAGCATATATAATCAATAATGTATAAGCATTTGACATATTCTAATGGATACAACATACATTCAAATATACATTACTGGACAGGAAAATATATTTCTATTAATATGAATCAGAGATTACAAGTGACAACCTCTAACGGCACGTCTGCGAACCGGAGAAACTGAATCCCCCAATTGGGCCTCCACCACCTCAATCCTCCATCACTTCGATAGCAAGCTTACTAGCAAAAGGCAAGCTTGGGAAGAACACAACAGTGCTCGAAGGGACAAAGGGATGCAGACTCAAGCATAAGTTCTGGCAACAATGGACTATAGTTTCGATACTCTCAATTCTCTCTTGTGCTTTCAATGTCTTAATGGGTTCCTTATATAGATTTTCAAATGGATACTAAAAGGTCGAATCCGTGCGATCTCAAGGCATATGGAAAGCTAGGAGTCATATGAGTCGGATCCAAGTCAAGGAACGCTCCAAAGGATTTTGGATTATGCACACATCCCGATGTATGCGACTATAGAGGGAATATCCGCGTATGTATGCGGTTATCGGGGAAAAGGCCGCGTATATCATTTTTCTAATGTTTTTAGGGATGGTCGATGATACATCAAAAGACAACAATTGGTCCATAGGGGCTAATGACTCTGCAGCGAGACAGGGGAAGGCCATACAATGTGTGATTCACCTAGTGTGGTGAAATCCGCTATAACATAAATGAATATATGTCGTGAATGAATCTGTTAAATATGTAGAGCATCCAAATATATAAACGATATGGAATGTTAATGCATGTTTAATAATATAGACTATATGCTGTGATGTATGTCGATGGATCAATATGATATATTATTTAATGATGTATGTATGAAGGCAGAAGGTTATTCCCTGGTTTCAGTCGAGTGGTTGGATAGTGCTATGATCAAGAAATCCCCTAACAAAACTGCAGAAACCTGGTTTTGGCAGTCCCCATATATATCTCAGGTGAGACCTCATTTGTGTTGCATGTGTTGCCGATGGGGTTATACTTTGTTGGGTCGATATCCTGGGCTTTGTTGACAAACAAGGGATCTAAACCTGGGTCGGTAGAGAAAGAATCCAACAAGCTTACTGTAGACTCCACCTTGTTTCCAGTAGTAGGTTCTTCCATTTGTTCTTAGAGGAATATGACAAGGGATCTTTTCATGCCAAAATGTGGTAAGAAGTGGGTTGAAATATGAGCTCTCGTACCAATTATTGCAGCATAACTTTGCTCTCTATATTTATCTCTAATGAATTCATGCCCATGGATTCCTTTTTTTCTTTTTCCTGATTCCTTATCCCTTACTTATTTGTTTTTTTTTCTTTCCTTTTTTACGTAATCTTATCTAGATCCATCTGCTCTTCTTCTTGTGATTCAGAAGAGGATACCATGTTCCTAGTCTAAATTACTGTCAAAATTTGAGATATCATAGGGGTGATAGGGATAGTATTAGTCTCTCATACTAAGGGAATATGATTTTCATATGTTGCATTCTGAGGAGGATCTTCTTATGTGCCTATGGTTTTAGGTGTCATTCTTCAATCTAAGATAGGGTTTCAAATTTATTACTTACTGTGATTTCCTTTGAAGTTGTGGAAGTGGGATTAACCTCATTGATTGTTGGATTCGATGTCTTTGCATCAATTTTTGACTTGACATTATGATTTTCTTTGAATTCATTCCATGCTTCACTTGTACCCATCGCTTTATTGATTCAGTTTCCTTTGTCTCCTTTGGGGATTTCTTGCAATCTTTGGAAAAGTAACCATATTCATGACATATCCTACATTTGAAATATAAAATCTCATAGTTTAGTTATTGAATGTGAGTGCAATCATCCACCCTTAGTTTTATGGATTATGGGATACCCACTTCTAGGTGAACGTCTACTTAGATCCTATAGAATTACTATTGATATTTTGGTTCTTCTCTATCTATGTATTTCCCCAAGTCATTTCCAACTATTCTCATTGAGTCATCATTCCAACAATTAATCAAGATATGGGGAAGTCGAACAAAAATTGGAACACTCATGGGGATATCCAAGGAGGGGTTGTGTAGCGTCCCCTCCCCTCTACATCAGCACATAAGGGAGGAATGTGACTTCACTGCTCACTCTGATACCACGATGTACATGTACCCACGTTCCCATACACCTAACTGATATGCATAATAATTTAAAATTTATTATTTATTTCTCTTAAAACACAGTCATGGTTCATGTTCATCCTTTAACATTCATTATTAGGCTTAAAAACCACTGTAACAGTCGTTCTGCAGCTCACAGATCCATTCTATAACCAGAAAAGTCATTTCCGCACTGAACCTAACTTCTTCGCCTTCCACCTTTCGTAATGCGTCTTGCGACAGACAAAACTCTGCAAAATTCCACTTATTAGAATTAAAGTGCCATATAGATATTTAAGAATATAGTTATGAATAATATTTGTAGTAAAAGGAGTATGAAGATACAAACTGAACAAAACAAACCACACAGGAAACAAATGAGTATTGCTCATGAATTTACAGTATCATTCACATTAATTAATACGGTGTTACAATAGTTTACAAATAGGAAGAATTCAAATCCATTAGGGAGGAATTCGAATCTACCAACTGGATGTGAATATACCTAATTGACTATCTAACTCATGGTGTCTCAATCAACATTAGAGTCCAATATATCAACTCCTAGATGTCCAACAAGTCATACATTTAGTGATAAATAGTTAACTCAATGCAACTGAGTGTGGTAGGTGGGAAAAGGTGCCTACTCCACATGCAGCCATGCATTAGCCATGCATAACTAGCACTAGTTAACTGATTGCAATCTAACTGAAAGTAACTGGAGGCTAACTAAGAATAACTAGTTCCAACTCCACCTAACTGATGGAGGTTGGTGTCGGGACTCCCAGTGGCTCCTAAAATGTAGGGATTGGCCTAGGAGGAACCCAAACTAATGCATGCACATGCAGTAAGTGGCAGTTAACCTCTAACAGTGTTCCCACACTCTAGTGACTAGTACATGCAGCCCCATTAGGCCAAGTGGACCCAATGGTACTAGTGGACCCAAATAATTAATTAAGTTTAGTAAGTTAGGCTAAATTAATCTAATAAAAATTTGACTAAGGAATGAATAATAATCCTAACACCACTATGATTTCTTTCCTTTCTGCTACGCGCTCCGGGTAGCGAAACTTAAAATACGACGGAGTCATTTAACCACATTTTCCTTCTGCATTCCGCCTTCTTCCTTCCGCCGCGGACTTCGAGAATCAAAAACTCAAAATACAACGAAATCATTTCACCACATTCCACCTTCCGATGTGGACTTCAGGAAGCAGAAACTTAAAATGTAACAAAATCATTTAACCACATTTTTCCTTCTGCATTTCGCCTTCCGATGCAGACTTCGAAATGTGGAAATCCACGAAATGACTACTTTATCTTTCAGTTTCCCACTTTCCGACTTCCCACTTCGGGCTTCAAAAATATTGAGATACAATACCTTTACTCGTTCACTTTTTGCTTTTTGACTTCTGACTTTTCTCTTTCTGTGGGTTGACTTCAGGATGCGGAAATCCACAAAATGACTGTCTTATCTATCGGTTTCCCGCTTTTCAACTTCTGACCTTCTGCTTTCTATGGGCCGAATTCGAGATGCAGAAACCAACTTTTTTCCTTAACCTTTTTTGTTTTGTCGATCTCCTCCTTCCGAATTCTGCCTTCCGCGGTGGGCTCAGGGTGCGGAAATCCAAATTTGACTTAAGATAGCCACATTTTTTACCTTGTAACCAGGATTCTAGCCTCCATGATCATAAGAAAAATGCAGTGGAAATACAAGGCATATAAATATGCAAAATGTAGGGACATTTAACAATAGTAAACTCTACTTAAATATTTAACAAGCGTTCAACATAATCAGTACATTCATAAGCAAATACATTGCAAAAATAATACAACAGAGTATACGTATCTTGAAGATGAAGTTGTCCCGCAACTAGCTGTGTCGCTCCAACATTCCACCCAACCATAGGTTAGTTTTGTTCATCAATCTCTCAACACAACTGCCACCCCTGGGCTAGGCATGATTTCCACAAGGAACTAGGGAACAATAGGCTCACATATACCCAGAACATATCAAACACAATCAATCCAACCTATAGTTGGGTTTATCAAACCATCCGGCCAATCCAATACACAATTGGGTTTATTAGGTTATAGGTAAAAAATCCAACATTCACATTGAGGACCATCCAAGCCAAGTAACAGATGGGATTATCAGGATACTCAACCAAGCCATCACATTGCTGGGTTTATCAGACTACTCAGCCAAGCCAGCTAACAGTTGGGTTTAGTAGGATGTCCAGCCAAGGGTCACACATGGACAAATTCACATCAAGACACAACCAACACAACACACCGTTCGGTTTATCAAGCTGCTCAGCCAAGCTAATATATGATTAGGCTTATCAGGTTTCCCAACCAAGACAATATACCTTTAGGTTTATCAGGCTATCAGCCGAGCCAATCTACATTTGGGTTTATCAGGATGATAAGGAAGAGGAAAGGTAGAATGGCTAAGCTAGTGGCTCATTCATAGAGATAGGGACACCTCCAAAAGATCTATTTGGCTTGGCATCCACAATACCTACACACCCAACACAAGGAAGTATCCCCTTCACTGCTACACAGTCCCTCGAGCATTACATTCCCTTCCAATGCTCTTTAGGACGTGCATAGAATATTCACTAGCCACTCTTATCTTTTTGTGAGGTTCCTCTCTTCACTAGGTTTATCAAGCCAATTCAACGTCTCTTCCACTCCTAAGTCTTGCATAAAGTTAAGACCAAAACCAAGGCACACATAACAACAAACCACAAGGAGACATAGCAACATAGGTCTCCACTCTGTAAAACATACAACCAGGGTTCCATACCACTCTATAGTTCAGAAGAAAATAGGGTTTCACTTGTACACAAGAGAACAAGGTTCCATACCACTATCTAACACAGAACAAAACTGCAGAAAACACATAGCAATACTTTGCTAGCTCTCACCGTGCGAGGAGGGAGAACTCTATGTGAATGAGGGTAGAATCGTTGAACCAAAATTTTTGGGACTCACGATAGTGAACAATGAATCGAATTCCTATGTGAATGAGGAAAACATTCTCTACGTGAATGGAATTTCTTCCCATGAATGAGAGCGAATGACAGAATGTTCCAATCATGCATCGAATGGAATGGGGAATGACCAAAACGTTCTAGGAGACTCCAAAAATGATGAGACGGGAACACATTCACATGATTACTTTCTTTGGAAGCAAGAATGTCACTTCCCCAGAATTTAGGTTTTCTCACACTACAGGATGGCTCAATCATGAAATTTGCTGTCATGCCTCACTCTTCCCAAGCCATTAACTGCCTCAACTGCTCTTCTAGAAGAATTGAATGATTGAGTGCATAGGAAAAAAAAGGTAGATGAGAGATTATGGTTTCTCTCATTGACATATGGTCTCACCCTATTGGCTCAAGGGTTTGGATAGTTCCCCTCCCTATTCCTTGTGAAATCATGCCCCCATCTCTTTTGTTGCAGTGCATAGCTAGTTGTGGTATTTTATTAAATTGCATATTTACATGATATCTTAAAAATATATCGTTCCTGACCAGCACAAGAACCATCGTCATCAACCTTGATCGTCAATACATAAAACAACAAAACAATGGCATGTCCTTGTCCTTGAGCTCCTCGCCATGATTTAAATACAATATATACATCATGTACAATTTCAATACCATGGGGTTAAAATTGGGGCATTACATTACCCTCCCCCTTACATTAGCACTGTCCTCAGTGCTCTACAAAATTGAACAAGAATGGATGTTCCAATCGCATGGCATCCTTTAGCTCCCACATATCCTCATTGGGATCGTATTGCTTCCAATGCACCTTTACATGTCCAACGGCTCAATTCCATAGCATTGTGACCTTCTTGTCGAAGATGCATAATGGATTGGTTTGGAACTCTCACTCGGGTTCCACCTTAATCACATCCCAATTTATCACATGGTTAGGATCATGTACATATTTCTTAAGCAAAGAAACATGAAAAACATTATGAGCTCTAGTTCTAGCAGTCAATGCAAGTCTATATGCAACTGGCCCTATTCTTTCAAGCACTTCAAAAGGCCCACAATATCTAGGTGACAGCTTGGCACAACTTCCAAGCTTCAAGGAACTCTNAACACTGAACTCTCTATGCACTCTATGTTTTTCTGCGTAGATTTTATGTCTATCTTGGGTTCCTTTCAATTTTTGTCTGATCTTTGCAAACTCTTGCTCCATTTCCTTGAGCAACTCTGGACCAAGCACAATCATGTTCACTAGATTATCCCATGTCATTGGTGTCTTACACCTTCTTCCATACAGAGATTCGTATGGACTCATTCCCAATAATGCTAGTTCTCCATTATTATATGCAAATTCTACCAAGTGTAAATAATCCTCCCACTTGGATGGTTTGTCCATCACATACATGTGAAGCATGTATTAAAGCACCTTGTTCACCCTCTTTGTTTTCCCGTCAATTCGAGGATGGTAGGCGGTGCTGAAGTTCAACTTTGTACCCAAATATCCAAACAGACTTTTCCAAAAATTGGAAGTAAAATTGGTATCCCTATCATAATTATTTCCTTAGGAAAACCATTCAATCTGAAAATCTCCTTCATGAAGACTTTTGCAATGGCATCAGCCTTATATGTGGACTTGACCGGTATAAAATGTGATTCCTTTTTCAACTTGTCCACCACAACCATGATGGAATCATGTTATCTCACAGTCATTGGAAATCCTGTAATAAAATCTATGGGAAAAACTTCCCATTTCCATTCTGGGACTGGCAAAGGCTGTAATAAACCTGTTGGGTGTAATGTCTCCTTAGCTCAAACTTCCTTCTCATTAAGTAATGTCTCCACATCTTTAGAGAATGTACTATGACTGCAAGTTCTAAATCGTGATTAGCATAGTTCTTCTCATGCTACTTAAACTTTCTAGACTCATAGCATACCATGTGGTTGTCTTGCATAAGAACTCCTCCAAGTCCTTGATTGCATGCATCAGTACACACCACAAAGTCTTTTTCTGGGTCTACAATTTTCAAAATTGGCGCACTTGTAAGAAGATTCTTCAACTGCTGGAATATTTCTTCACATCTTGGTGTCCATTCAAATTTTATCCCCTTCTTTTGCAAAGAAGTGATTTAACGTGCAACCTTGGAGAATCCTTCAATGAACCTCCTGTAGTACCCTGCAAAGTCCCATAAAATATCTCACATCTTTCACATTTCTTGGAGTTAGCCAATTCATGATGGTATGAATCTTTTGAGGGTCCAAAGATATGCTCTTCTCTAAGATAATGTGACCCAAATAATGAATTTTATCTTTATTAAAGTCACATTTTCTCAACTTTGCATACAACTTATGCTCCCTTATAAATTGCAATGTTAGCCTCAAATGTTCTTCGTGCTCTTCTTCATTCTTAGAATAAATAAGAATGTCATCTAGGAAAACAAGAACAAACTTGTCCATATACTTGCTAAAAACACTATTCATGAGGCACATGAATGTAGCTGGTGCATTTGTGAGACCAAATGGTACCACAACAAACTCATAGTGTCCATATCTTGTTCTGAAGGATGTCTTATGAATATCTTCATCTTTGATTCTTACCTGATGGTAACCAAACCTCAAGTCAATCTTGGAAAATACCTTTGCTCCTCTCATTTGATCAAAAATGTCTTTAATTCGAGGTAAAGGGTATTTAGTCTTCACAATAACCTTATTCAACTGTATGTAATCAATACATAACCTGAGTGTTCCATCTTTATTTTTCACAAACAAAACTGGTGTTCCCTATGAGGACACACTCAGCCTGATATACTTCTTTTCCAACAACTCTTGTAGCTACATTTTCAGCTCTAGCAATTATGGTGTGCTCATCCCGTAGGGCATCTTGGACAATGGTGTTGCTCCTGGCACAAGGTCAATTATGAAATCAATGTCCCTCTTTGGAGGAAGTCCAGGAATCTCATAAAAAAAAACATCTCTGAATTCTTGCAATACATGAAAGTCCTCCAACCTAGGAGTTTCATTCTCTGTTTCCTTCAAAACATGGGATGCATACAATCTGCAACCTTTCCTACCGAATTTATTCAGCTGCATTGCTGAAATATTCCTAACATAAATCACCTTTGGAATGCCTCTTACAACCCTTGGGTTTCCTTCTTCATCCATGCATTCAAAAGTCTTATTGTAGTAGTCAAGTTTAACTTCGTGTGCTTCTAACTAGTCCATTCCAATGAGAATATCATAGGAACTAAGTGGTAGAACATTCAAGTTTGCATAGGTGACTAACCCATCCATGACTAATGGACATTTCTCTACCACTTCATTAACATTTCTCTTAGTTCCAGTGGCTAGTTGAACTAACCATGATTTGCTATGCTTTAACTTCTTCAAAGCAAAAATCTCAACAATTATAGGAGTGATATAACTGTGAGTAGATCAAGGGTCAATCAAAATAGAAACAGGTTACTCAACAATCTTACCTTCAACTTCAACCATTGTTGATTGGTGATCTGCCTGACGATCCTCTAAGGATGCGTAAATTCTAGGTACAGTTCTTGATACTTGACCCACTGTTTCAGCTCCTTGGACGTTGTGAGCTTTCCTTACATACCCATTCTCATGCGGACAGTTCCTATGCATATGGTTTCCCCACATCCCCAACATAGGAGTGGTTCTCTGATCTCTTTTGGATCTCTTGTCCTGTCTCCCATCACTCCGGTTGGCTTAGTCACAGCTTGTGATTGCTTCCTTTGCAGATTTCGGAAATGAGAGGGTTTGAAACCTTTCTTCCTTTGGTTAAACTTCTCAATCCTCTTGTCCTTCCATTCCTTATGGATATCAGGTTTGCTTTTGTTCTGATAGTAGCAATACTTAGCCTTCCTTATATCCTCTTATAAAGTTGGAGGTTCATCAAACTCAATTATGTCTTTATATGACTGAGGTAATCCACTTAAAAAATGTTGATTTTTCACTTTATCATCTCTGATATACCTGACATACCTCAGCAACTCCAAGAATTTGTTTGCATATTATTCCATGGCCAGCTATCCCAATCTTATCTCATTGAACTATTTAATCTTTGCATCATAGTAACTGCCAGAGAGATACTCCTGCTTGAAATAATTCTTGAACTGCTTCCACACGATCTTTCTATCATTGATCTTCTTCACTTTCCTGAGTTGCTCCCACCATATAGATGCTCTTCAATTTAGATTGAAGATGGCTACCCTTGCCTTCATATTTCCCGAGTAGTTTTGGACTTGGAAATATTTTCTCATCTCAAGAAGCCAAACTTTAGCTTCTTGACCAGTCTTTACCTCGCCATTAAATGTAGGAGGCCTTGACCTCTTGAATTCATCATGTGAATTGTTCTGGGAACACCTCTTCTTATTATTCCTGTTAGATGAAGAGATTGAACCCCAAGTGGATCCTTCAGAGTCAAATGATCCACTAGAAGAACTTTTTCTTCTTCTAGCACTGCTCCTACTTCCTTTTGAATTTACTGCTTGATGGCCATAGTTCAGTTTCCTTTGGATGTTTTTCAAACTCTGCAGCATGACTGCGTTCAACTGATTCTGCTCTTCCTGAGCTCTAATCATCCTCTCCTTATCTTCTCTGCAAATTTGCAATCCCATCCCTAGGATTCTCATGGTGTCCCCAATATATGAGGGAGTCTCTTGATATCTTCTCCCGTTAGATTATTTTTCACCATTCTCAAGTCGAATGTTTTCTCCCGTAGCATCTGCCTCATGTTCATAGGGATCCTCTGCATCATTCATGTTGTTGATTCTCATGGCCGGGCCAAAACCAAATTTTCCAAACTGCACTATGACTCTGCAAAATGTATTTACAAACACCATTGTTAGCTGCATGACAATCTCAGAATTTAAAAGCACTTGCTGACTGTTCACTATAGTTTTCTCCCTGTAAAAATATTCAAGCCCATTTAGGCCCAATGTTGAAACCAATAGCTTTGAGAACTATTCACTTGGCCCATCTAGGCCCAATGTTGTAACCAATAGCTCTGATACCACACTGTAGCGTCTCCTCCCCTTTACATCAGCACATAAGGGAGGAATGTGACTTCACTACTTGCTCTGATACCACGATGTCCATGTATCCACATGCCCATACACCTGGATGATATGCATAATAATTTAAAAATTATTATTTATATCTCTTAAAACACATTCATGGGTCATGTTCATCCTTTAACATTCATTCTTAGGATTAAAAACCACTATAACAGTCGTTTTGTAGAACACAGATCCATTCTGTAACTAGAAAATCCATTTTCACACTGAACCTGACTTCTCCTCCTTTCGCCTTCCGTAATGCATATTGCAGTAGACAGAACTATGCAAAACACCACTGTGATTTCTTTCCTTTCCTGTTTCCTCTTTTCGCTGCGTGCTCCGGGTAGCGGAACTTAAAATACGTCTGAGTCAATTAACCACATTCCTCCTTCCTCATTCCGCCTTTTTCCTTCCACTGCAGACTTCGGGAATCAAAAAATTCGACAGAATCATTTAACTACATTCTGCCTTTCACCTTCCATTGCGGACTTCGGGAAGAGGAAACTTAAAATCCAACGGAATCATTTAACCACATTCTACCTTCCACCTTCGGCTACAGACTTCGGGATGTGAAAATCCACGAAATGACTACTTTATCTTTCGGTTTCCCTCTTTCTGACTTCCAGCTTCGGACTTCGGAAATATTGAGATATGATACCTTTACTCATTCACTTTCCTCTTTCCAACTTCCGACCTTCCGCTTTCCGTGGGATGACTTCGAGATGCGAAAATCCACGAAATGACTGTCTTATCTTTCAATTTCCCTCTTTCCGACTTTCAACCTTCTTCTTTCCGTGGGCCGACTTTGGGATACAGAAAATCAAATTTTTTCCTTAACCTTTTTTATGTTTTGTCGATCTCTGCCTTTCGACTCTCGCCTTCTACAGCGGGATCGGGGTGCAGAAATCCAACTTTGCCTTAAGATAGCTGCATTTTTAACCCTGTAACCAGGCTTCTAGCCTCCATGATCATAAGAAAATTGCAGTGGAAATACAAGACATATACAGATGCAAAATGAAGGGACATTTAACAACAATAACTCTACTTAAATCTTTAATAAGAATTCAAAATAATTAGTACATTCATAAGAAAATACATTGTAGAAATAATACAACAGAGAATACTTATATTGAAGATGAAGTTGTCCCGCAACTAGCTATGTTGCTACAACATTCCACCCAACCATAATCCATTTGTGTTCATCAATCTCTCAACACAACTGCCATCCCTGAGCTGGGCATGATTTCCACAAGGAAATAGGGAACAACACGATCACACATAGCCAGAGCATATCAAACACAGATCAAGCTAACCTATAGTTGGGTTTATTAGACTGTCCAGCCAAGCCAATACACAATTGGGTTTATCGAGATGCAAGAAAACAAGCCAACATTGACATTGAGGACCGACCAAGTCAACTAACATATGGGTTTATCAGGCTACTCAGCCAAGCCATCACACTGCTAGGTTTATCAGGATACTCAATCAAGCCAGCTAACCGTTGGGTTTATCAGGCTATCCATCCAAGGGTCACACATGGCCAAATGCACATCAAGACACAACCAAGCCAACACACCATTGGGTTTATCAGGATGCTCAACCAAGCCAATATACGATTGGGTTTATCAGGATTCCCAACCAAGCCATTATAGCATTGGGTTTATCATGATGTCAACCAAGCCAATCTACATTTGGGTTTATAAAGATGCTAAGGTAGTGGAAAGGTAGAATGGCTAAGCTAGTGGCTCATTCACAGATCTAGGGACACCTCCACAAGATCTATCTAGCTCGACATCCATAATATCTACACACCCAACACAAGGAAGTATCCCCTTCTTTTCTACATAGTCCCTCAGGCTATACCTTCCCTTCTTGTGCTCTTCAAGATGTGCATAGAAGATTCACCATCCACTCTTATCTTTTTGTGAGGTTCCTCTCTTCACTAGGTTTATCAAGCCAATTCAGTGTCTCTTCCACTCCTAAGTCTTACATATAGTTCATACCCAAACCAGGGCACACATAACAACAAACCACAAGGAGACACGGAAACACAGGGCTGCACTCTATAACATAGAAAACCAGGGTTCCATACCACTCTATAGTTCAGAATAAAATAGGGTTTCACTTGCACACAAGAGACCAGGGTTCCATACCACTCTGTAACATATAAAAACACTTTAGAAGTGCGTAGCAATACTCTGCTAGCTCTCCCTGCACGAGGATGGAGAACTCTACATGAATGAGGATAACGCTGCTGAACCAAACGTTCTGTGACTGAGGATAGCGAAAAATGAATTGAATTCCTACATGAATGAGGAAAACGCTCTCTGCCTGAATGGAATTTCATCCCGTGAATGAGAGCGAATGACAGAATTTTCCAATCATGCATCGAATGGAATGGGGAATTACCAAGACGTTTTGGGAAACCCTGAAAATGACGAGATGAGAACGTATTCACATGTTTAGTTGCTTCAGAAGCAAGAATGTTGCTTCCCTAGACTGCAGGTTTTCTCAGACTGTAGGCTGGCCTAGTCATGAAATCGACCACCATGCCTTGCTCTTCCCAAGGCATTAGCTGCCTCAACCGCTCTTCTGGAAGAATTGAATGATTGAGTGCAGAGGATGAAAAGGATAGATGAGAGCTTATGATTTCTCTCATTGACATCTGGTCTCACCCTATTGGCTCAATGGCTTGGATAATTCCCCTCCCTATTCCTTGTGAAATCATGCCCCCATATCTTTCGTTGCAGTGCATAGCTAGTTTTGGTATGTTATTAAATTGCATATTTACATGATATCTCAAAAATATGCCATGCTTGACCAGAACGAGAACCATCGGCATCAACCTTGATCATCGATACATAAAACACCAAATCAATGGTAGGGCCTTGGCCTTGAGCTCCTCACCATGATTTAAATACAATATATACATCATGTACAATTTCAATACCATGGGGTCAAAATCGATGTATTACAGGTTGTGAAATTAGGTGTCCATTTATTTAGATAGATCCCTCTTGTTCCATAAAGTAAGGACCATTCCTAAAAACTAGATCTCTATCTTCTTTTTGATAAAACTAAAAATAAAATAAAAAAATCGGCCACAAAGAAATTTTCATGGCTCTTGGATATTTCCAAATACCAGTAAACCGGCCCATTATCCCCCTTTCTTCTAGCGAAAGAGAAATCTCTCTTAGATTCGAGGGAGGCAAAGCCTCTTTCGGGATTGAATCCATTTTTGTCACGAAGCAGGAAGGGACCAAATTGGCAGTTCACTTCCTTTGCGAAGTGATTAAATTTTTTAAGGCATCGACCTCCAAGGGTGGTGGGGAGGCATATCCCCACCCAGATCCATAGGCACGCACAAATAGACTCCAAACCGTAACAAAAAAATCCAACTGAGTTCTCAAAGTTGACCCAACATGACATACAATAATGAAACATGTTATATATTAATTAAAATATATATGGATTTAATAACTTCACAAACCTCTATTACATCTAAATTATGTAATCTATAAATTTGATATGTATAATATTATTAAATGAAAAAATATTTTACAATTTTATTAATAAAAATATAGCATTTTAACCCCTAAAATGTTAACGTTTTTTATTTTTATTTTAATGTTTTCATAATAAAATGTTTTTACATTCAATTCACATAATGTGAGTTATATCGATGCATTATAAGGAATATAAAAAATGTTAATAGTGAGACTTAAAATAAGTGCTATTTTTATAAGTTTGTTTCAAATTGAATTATTTCACACATCATTAACTAAAGCCTCATTTTCATAGGTTTTATTCCACATCTCAAGGTAGTCGTGATAATGTGTTGAATTTTTTGTGCTCATAGCATGTAGCTTTGAGGACACTTGTATGTAAGATTTAACTTACGACACACAACGATATTTATGTGCACACAGTATGAGGCAAAATTACATGTTTTCCTTAAAATTCTCCACAACATTTGTTTAATTACGATTATGATCATGTTGAAGTGCAAAACAAGGGAAATAGCAGCAAGGCTGCTTATACCTGCCTCTTAGAAATATTTTATTGTAATATTGTATATAGTTTAAAGCTAAAAGTCGAAGAAATTATGAAACATTCAAACTTGCAACAATGTATTACTTAGTGTCACTGTTTATATTTCTATGTGTATATGAATTAATTAGTTATTAAGCAGGTCCTTGAAATTAAAGATCCAAAATGAGTTTACTTGTCTTTGTGAATAGGAGAGCTTTTGTCACTATCAATAGCTGAGATTTCTAATTTGATGATGTTGATTTTGACATTTTAGTTTTTCTATCACTAGAATCGGATTTGCAACTCATGAGCAATCTTGCAAACAATAATAACAAATACAAGCATTGACTACGCCTATTGCATGATCTGTCACAATTTTCACGAATGTTTCAAATGCATAGTAAGATGATGACCGTCAACTAGAAAAACAAATATTCTTGTGTAGGGAAACAAATATTCTTATGTGTAGGGAAGAGTGTAATGGATCTGTCTCTCTTAAGTTACTACCCTATGTTTTCCCCACATTTCCTCCTCCTAGTCATATGGGGAGCTCTTCTCCAGCCTGATATATCTGTAGTTTCTTACTGGTATGATTGGGTAATAGCAAAACATGACCTGCGGACTAGGTTCGGCTTCTTCCTTTAAGGCATTACGGCAAGACCGAGCTAAGCAATGTGACGTTACCTGGCTTCTCTCCTCTCTTCGGTCGAATAAGAATATTGATCATTGGCATGAAAATGCGGTTTATCCCCACTCCACAGAGGTGGTATCAGCCCATGAAGGTCCTTTTTCTTCATTGTTGTACTTACGAATGTGAGTATCTGTGCTTTCACCTTTGGGACTAGGTAAGTATCTTTGCTATATATTTTCAATCTGCTTCCTTTCACTCTGTGGGTGAGGATGCATCTCACCAAGAACTAAGCGCCCATTCAGTAGCCATCTTCTATCTCCATCAGCCATTCAGGAAGAGGTAAGCTTGCATTCTTATCATAAGTCTATAGTAAGAAAGAAAGGACTCCTCTCCCTTATGGTCGAGTGGCTCCGGTTGGGTGGGAATAGATAAATAAATCTACATATTTATGAATTAAGACTGCATTGCTAGAATAGGACAGGACCTAATGGAGAAGCTCCCTTTAAGCTTTACAGAATACATCAAGGCATTGCACCATATTATTGATAATGGATTCATCAATAAAAGCAAACAGAGCTAAGTCATTAGCCAAATTAGAGTTCCCAAGTTGTATTCCCATGGGCATAGGGATACTTTAAACTCTACCAACTTCTCAGGATCCTCCAACAGGTAGCTCAAGGCATCCAAGGCTAAGATTCATAGGTAGGGGGTAAAAGGATCAATGTGCCTATTTAAAGGCATTGCACCATATTATTGATAATGGATTCATCAATAAAAGAAAACAGAGCTAAGTCATCAGCCAAATTAGAGTTCCCAAGTTGTATTCCGATGGGCATAGGGATACTTTAAACTCTACCAACTTCTCAGGATCCTCCAACAGGTAGCTCAAGGCATCCAAGGCTAAGATTCATAGGCAGGGGGTAAAAGGACACCCCTACTTCATAGATATTTGAAGATGGATGCTATTTTACACTCGCTTGTTGATGCAGACCCTAGTAGAAGCGTTCAAAAAAGCAGACCGATGCTCGAGATGAATGACTTGTCAAAACCTAACCATTCCAAAAATATATGGTACTTTTCATTGTCTCTTGTAGCTTGTCCCTTCAACCTAAATTTAGGGTGGGTTGCTTGACAGAGATTATCTTAAAGAATAGAGTGAGTTTAGTTGAGTTTAGTCTGAGATTCGCTAGTGTGAGTCTGAGTATAGCACCTTAATCTTACTCCTTTCGTTATGAAAGAATAATTCCTTCTACCTTACTAGCTAACTAAACAATAATAGCTTTCTAATTGAAAGACCTTCTTATCTCTATTAATTACTATTAACTCTAAGCTTCCCTAATTACTTTATAAGGAGATCAGCTTTATATGGGAGATCAACGTTATTTTGACTCGATTTTTTTCTCCTAGATCTAGATAGAGAAATTAATAGCGATATTATATAATCAGCATGTCAGATCTCGAACCTCTAGTTTTTATTGGTTCAAATGATCTCACAAATGTTGTATAGTAATTCAATTGTAAATTCTACAGACAGAAATGTGTATCGAAGTTATTAGATGGTAAATGATGGATAGATGATGCTAGTGAATTAGCTAGTGTTTGCATGTGCTAATGATCTCTCAATTGGCTGGTCACCGTTATTTTATGGAGGGATATATTTCTTGTTTCTGTAGGTATTGTTTTGGGTTTTATAGAACACTATAACGACAGGTATTTTATCGACCAATGCTTTATCCTGCTTATAACTTCACAATATTCATGTGAGACTAGAAACAAAAGTCAAATAATAACAATAACATGACATTTTCTATTAAACTTATTATTATTGTGCTATCTATAAGAATGCTCAAATTGGCTAAAGGGTTCTATGGTTGTAAGACTAAAGAAATGCATATTTGAAAATACTCTCTATATCCCATGCAAGTCCGAAGAAATGCATATTTGAAACTACTCTCTATATCCCATGCACTCAAGCTGCTGCTTGCCCATCCCGTGCTTTCAAAGAACCATATGCTTCATGCTCAACAAGGTGACCAAAGGAATCCCCTGCAAGTCCAAAGAAATGCATATTTGAAACTACTCTCTATATCCCATGCACTCAAGCTGCTACTTGCCCATCCCGTGCTTTCAAAGAACCATATGCTTCATGCTCAACAAGATGACCAAATGACCAAAGTAACTTGAAGACACTTCCTTGTAATTATTTGGTAAAAAACAATGGATTATAAAATACTCAATATATGACCTTCCTTTATTGAAAGATTTCTCACAAAAATCCCTAAATGCTAGAGTGAAGCTTGACCTACAATATAAAGACGAGTCTATTAAATGCACTGATTTCCCTCGATGTGTGTGGATGTGGCATGAGAAGACATCAGGGAACTAAGGATGAATACATTGAATTCGTAGGTGTGACATGAGAAAACATCAAAGAACTAAGAAAATATTAAACAAATATGTAGCATTAAGGGACGAAGTGAAGTGTGCTAAGCCCTCCAAGCTTTCATGATCGTTTAGATATGTTGATTGGTGTTCTATTAAATCAACCAAAGTAACTTTACAAGTAATCTCTAATTGGCAATAGTTTTTTTCGGCAGGTAGAAAAGATGACGAATTTGAAGCAAATAGTTTCATGTTTAGTCTAAGAGGGAGCTATGCAGAGGGGTATGGTGCGCTTTCATACTTTGGACCTCATAATTAGATTTCAACTTACATGGACCTTCTGGTGCGTTTTCATACTTTGGCTTTCAGAATTAGATTTCAACAACATGTTTAAATCGCTGAACTGAACTCTGTGAAATTGAATCCAAACTGAACTAAACTCTGTGAATTAAAATAAAAATAAAACCCAAACAAAAACTGAACTCTATGAATTAAAATCGCTGAACTCTGTCAGTGAATCTAAAATTCTGTTATGCTTTCAAGACATAGACTGAAACTTTATAAGCAGCTTATTATCAGCAATTAAGAGATTTTAATATGTGAAAACAGGTCACTGAACACCTAATACAGAGCACTTGGAGTCAGGGACCAAATTTGAAGGGTTGGTCTTAATTTCATATAGAAGGTTATTTACTCACACTGCCCTTCTATGATGAAGGGCTTCTAAAAAAACTCTCATTTCAAATGGCAATAACACATTAATTGCACACTTCATTAAAAAAATGTGCTAAAAAGATAATGCATTTCAATTAAATTTATGACACAAATTTTTTTTTAAATAATTTTTTTTTTTCACAGGAAAAAATACCAGTCTTTGTTATTCATATGAATCAAAAGACATATTATACATCAACCATCTTCATGACAGGAGGAAGTAACATTCCAGTTCAGCATATAGACAAATAGAAAGAAAAGTCCGCAAAGCTGCCAGTCAACAAAATAGAAACAAAGTCTGATCGTAGCAGACTTTTCTCATCATCCCTGAATTATCAGGTCATAATATGCTGTATAATCAAAAGTGACCTACAAACATACACTCCTAAGCAAGACGTGCTAGCTGATAGGTCTCCTATGTAACAGACAGAGAAAGAAGTACATCTGCATGTCATTCAAACGCTGAAAAAAGATGATAAACAACAGCTAAAAAAGCATGAATTGGCTATGTTCAATGACCTTCCCATCCAATGTTTCAGTGAAATATCCAGATCCCAATTCCATTTTCAGAGCCTGCTTTGAAAGACCATCAGCTAGCATGTTGTGCTCTCGGAAGATATGTTTGAATATTACCGGTGGGACAAGCTGCAGCATATAGTTTATTTCATCACACCAGTGCATCAGAGTAGGAATTTCAAGGGCTGTAAGTCTGTTTATCCAATAAATAATCACCATCGAATCACCAAAAATCAAATGAATGGGCAGACCCATCAAACAACTCACTCTAACAACAACCCAAAGAGCCAGAAGTTCTGCTCTTGTATTCGTACCGCAACCATAGTCCAAAGAGAAACTATAAAAACTTATGACATCTTCAAGTGGAAACAGTTTGCTAACTCTGGCTTAATGGACAACACAAACGCAATAATGGCTGCCATTTCAGAATCCTCGTAAAAGTTTCAAATTTCAAATGTAAATAAAACATAACGTTGTCGCCAACCTTTATGATAAGTCTGTCCAATACTTTGAAAATGGCTATTAGCTGTGAATTTCAAATTGCCTATAAATATTAAAAGTTAATAAAAAAAATAGACAAGTTTTCCCAAATCTGATTTATAGTTTAATTTATATCAATTTAAACATTAAAATTGTATTATTTTTTTTATATTCAAAAGAAATAATTTTATAATATTGAAATTAAATTTCTTATAATGTTTGCATTTGCGATTAGATGTCTCTTTAAAAAAACATGAATATTCCCCCATTCAAGCTTTGCTTAAAAACTACGGAAAAAAGGGAAAAAGATCAAAAGGGTGCTTGAACTTCGTATGCATCATACATAACCATATCAATTGATGGAATGAGAGAAAACGTGGCGTATCCACAATTTCCAAGTAAGCTACGTGGATCACTGCTTATTCCTTCCCCAACACGCGTACTGAAGATAACAGAGGCCATGCATGGCCTATCACATCTATAACTTTGTGCAATTTTACATAAAAGCTGAGTTTGTTTTGCAGGATTTTCATTGCGAGAGACGGTCGAAAAGAAGCCCATTGTTTTTTGAAACTATGCTTAACTATGGCTACCATGACCTCGCAAGTCTTCGGGTTTTTTTATTGCCATTGTGCTCATTATCCCATTCCTGCGGTGATACTTTGAAAAGAATCCTGGGTTCAAAGTTCATTGTACATATACACAATATATTCCCCTATCATTACGCACTCTTGATTATCAAATTCGTATGTGTTTCATACAAGATTTCTATGGATTGGCATCTAACCACATACTATTCATCTTCAAATATTCTCCACATTTTCGCTTATTAAAAGCCTCTTACATTTTCATTTCGATCAGTTTGGTATTCAGAAGCAACGCAATTCAAGTGAAGTCCTCAGAATAATGGCAATGGATAGTGGCAGTCGAAAACATCTGAAAAACGGTTGCAATAATGTCCACGGAGTTCTTCACATGTATTCAGGTAACAGCGATGCAAGTTATGTCCAGAACTCTAACAGAAAGAACTATGTTTTCTGTGTATTGCAACCACTCTTTGGGGCGATCATTTACAAGTTCACATTCCCTCAACAGGTCTTGCTAAGAAATGGAAATGCCACCGATCTCTTGCCTAGTCTTCCGGATGGATGTAAGCCCACATGCGTATGGAAATGCCACAGGTCTTTGTCTGGTCTATCGGGTGGAGGTAAAAGCATGCATATGGAAGTGCCACCGGTCTCTTGCTTGGTCTTCCGGATGTTGGATGGACATAAGTCCACATCCATATGAAAATGCCACGTGTACCTAATATCCTCACATTCATATAATAATATATGAAAAACAAGGACAATGTTGCCCTTATTTTAATCACAGTTTGATAACGAAGATAATGCGAACATTTGCCTAGAAAACTGCCACGCTGCTTGGTTATGATAATGAGAAGAGCTGGTAGCTTTATACCGGAATACCCTTCTACCCAGGGGGTTCAGTCTTCCACCGTGAAATGGCACTAGTTATCTCCGAGCAGGAAATGAGGATTCCCATGGGATGAAAGCTTTCTACTTTGCAACAAACAAAGTCATATGAAACCTGGTAAGCTAGGGTTTATAACCACTGCCATAAAATTTCATGCTTGCTTATAAGTTTGTTTAAACCTTCGTTATTAAAATTAATTGTTATGATTTATCTAATGGCCTTTTTTTTCTTACTATTGGATATCTGCCACCAGAACTTATTGTCTGCTTGTTAATATTCGGTGGTTATGGACTCGGCGTACAACCAACTCTGCTCGGCACATAATTAAACTTCCCTTGGCGAATAACAAAGGTATGCGACCACTGACTTAGGGCTTTAGACCAGTTCAAGTTTACTCATGCTCTTAGTTCTTCTTTGAGAAACTCGCCCTGGAGGCTAAGTCTAACTGGGGTAGATTAGGTTTAATACATATATACATACGCCTTCCTTTATATCACAGGAAGAACAGGTGCAGAAAACACCTGAGACGTGGCCTCTATCAAACTACATGTCCTGTTAAAGAATTTGAATAATATGTTATAACTGAACTTATCTTTAAAATTAAGGTCAGCTGTCACTTAAGCTATACAGACGAGCGATGTTTGATCTCTGTCAAATAGACTTTTCATTTTATTTACTTAAGAATGTATGAACCGGACTATGAACTTTTCCAGATGAATTAAATCTGACATAATAGATTTAGCACTATGCTCATAATGATAGGACTATGGTTTCTCTAGTTTAATTTTGCATATAAGCATTTTCTAAAAATCCAGACAAACTCATTTTGTTTCTCTTATGAATATATGAGAGCTGTGTGAAAGATAACAAGATACTTGAATTCTTATGAGATTCCTCGTTTTTATGTACGAATAAATAAAAACATGTATTTTAAATTAATGTATCGAGCTCCGCTTTCATCCTGTCATGGAATCAAATGGTAGACCTAAGTCTGTAAAATAACAGATTCTCGGGCCCTATTCCTAGAGAGCAAGGGGAGCTCCCAGTTCTTACATATCTCGATCTCTCTGTCAACTCCTTGACAGGAGCAATCCCTCCTGAATTGGGCAATTTGAAGCTTAATATCTTCAATCTTTTGGATAATCAGTTGACAGGCATTGTTCCTTCTGCTTTCAGCCTTAGTTTTTATAACTCAATTTTAATGGGCAATCCTGGGCTTTATAGCAATGATGGTCTTGAAGGGCTCAAGTCCTGTTCTGACATGGAGGATGGCAAAAGAAGGAAGTGTAAAAAAAGGAATGACACACTGATGACATATTATCACAA
>LPNX010332568.1:12571-30593 GCA_001517045.1 Pseudotsuga menziesii
GATAGCTACAAACCTAACCATCACATCACTACTTTAAGTAGTGATGGTGTATTTCTATGAATTTAACTACATTCATGTTTCTTTGCAAAATAGGAGAAATATTTCTGAGAGCTTTTCTTCCTCCCAGATTGATCCATTGCGAAAGATTAGAATATCATATACAAATAGGAGGTGTGTGATGGTTAGGTTTGTAGCTATATTGATTCCTTAAAATAATCCTCTTCATTTTGCATCCAAGATGTCTCTGCTTATTCTCTCTGCAACCAAAAGGAAAATAAGAGGGGAGAGTGGAAGCCCTTGTTGAAGGCCCCTTTTTGAGTGAAAAAATGGGGAGGCTTCTATATCAATGAGTCTTAGAAAAATATGTAGTTGTGATACATGAAAAAATCCATTTATAAAGGAGTAATTAAATCCCAGGTGTGTTAGGAGCAATCTGAAACAAAGCCACCTGACCCTGTCGAAATCCTTTGAGGTCAATTTTTAGAATTACTCATTTAAACTTTTTTTTATTTTTTCACTATGCATGCCTTCTTGGGCTACCCCAATGGCTTCATGTATTTGTATGTTCTCCAAGAATCCAAACTGTTTATTTCAAATGAGCTTTGAGAGGACCTTATTTATTCTTTGTGTAATTACCTTTGCAACAATTTTGTAAGTGATGATGCACGGAGAGATGTGCCTTGAATCCTCCAAATTTTCTGTATTATCTGTTTTTGGAATAAGGGATAAAAACATTGTGTTGAGGGGAGGATGTAAGTGGAAATTTAACCATGTTCCAGGGCTAGCCTTTTTTTGGATAGGTGGTCAACATTGGTATTCCTTTCCCTAAAAAACATGATGGCATGTGATAAAGTCAAAATTTGTCATAAGCCTATTAACATCCTAAAATAGATTGAGGAGAGAAATGTTTCTACATATTTGAACTTTGTTCACCTAATTGATGATTACTAAAGAGTCTCCAAAGAATTGAATCCCTCTACAATATTTTTCTATAGAAAAATAGAGGAGCAGTTTTAGAGCCATAAGTTCTATGAAATACACCATCACATCACTAGTTAAATTCATAGAAATACACCATCACTACTTTCACTAGAGAACTCCTCGATATTTTTCCTTTCCATTTATACAGTTTGGATGAAGTTCTTAAATATCTAGGTTTCAGGATCAAACCAAACTACTACAAGAAGGAAGATTGGAATTGGATTTTGGAAAAACTTGAGCATCAAGTAACTTTTTTGTGTAATAGATGGATTTTGAGAGTGGGAAGGATAATTTTTGTTAAATAGGTACTTGAGGCCATCCATATTTATTGGATGGATTTATCCTGGATCCAAAAATCAATCTTGGAAAAATATCTAAAAATATGCTCAAAATTCCTATGCACAAGGAATAACAAACAAAGAGTTCTCCCATGGGTAAAATGGGAAGAATTTGATAGAAATAAAGGTATGGGAGGGTGGGGACTCAAAAACCCCACTCTATTGGCAAAATATCTAGTAGAAAAAGTAGGATGGAGCCTCATTTCAACAAACAACTTATGGATAGAGGTGATTATTCATAAGTATATTGCACCAATTTCACTATGCGATTGGATTAGAACTCTGTATTTACTGCTCCACAAACTGGCTCAATTACTTGGAAGGAAATATGTAACTCTTTTCCTCTTATCCATAGCATCCTCTCTTGGAAAATTGGAAATGGCGAAAAAGTCATAATAGGAGCAGACCCCTAGCCAGGAAGCCAACAAAACCATATTGTTCCCCATTACCTTGTTCAATTGTTACATCAGAAAGGCTCTTTTCATCTGAATCAAATTGTAGATCTTGCCACGACAAATTTTTGGAACCAAGGCTGGTTGGGAAGCCGGGCGCTTTCTGGAAACTAAAATTCCCTCCGAAGGAGAGAATTTTTATGTGGTATACCCTAGAAAACAGAATCCCAACATGGGATAAATTCCAAAAAAGATCCCTGGTAGGCCCAGGATGGTGCACTTTATGCAAAGATAATGAATAAAGTTTAAACCACATTTTCCTTACCTACACCCTCTCCTCCCAGGTCTGGTCACACTCACAATTTCTTTTAAACCTCAGATTTGATTGGACAAGTCCCTCGGTGGAAGAATCCTGGAAAAATTGGTCCTCCTCCCCTCTGCTAGCTCAATTAATTTCTCTCCCTCTACTTCACATATGGGGAATATTTATAACTCAAAATGTCGCTAGCTTTCAAGAAAAATATTCCTCCCCTGAATTCGTAGCTAAACAGGGCCTCTAAATTCTCTCTTTCTTCCCACAAACAAATGACACTCTGGCTCCAAGGATCATCACATAAGAGATGCTTGACAAAACTCTACCTTGGGATTTTTTTTGTGGGTCATTAGAAGACAATAAAAATGGGGATGGTGCTATTCTTTTCCTCAATAGAAACCACCATTTTCATATTCAAATGGGCATAGGAAATGGGACAAAAGTTTTTGCAGAACTTATGGCTCTAAAAACTGCTCCTTTATTTTGGTATAGAAAAAGATTGTAGAAGGATTCAGATATTTGAAGACTCTTTAGTAATCATAAAGTGGGTAAACAAAGTTCAAATATCCAGAAACATTGCTCTCCTTTTTCTCTTTGAGGAAGTTAACAGGCTTATGACAAATTTTTACTTTATCACATGCCATCGTGTTTATAGGAAAATGAATACCGATGCAGACTGCCTATCCAAAAAATGGCTAGCCCTGGAATATGGAATTTGGAAATTTTTGGAAACAAGATATGAAGAGGTATATTAGTTCTATCATAGACCCTTCATTGATATATAGTCAAGGGAGGACAATCTATAATCAGACACTTATATTCTAGCTTGACATGATAGATCACAATAACTCTATTTTTTCTTATTAGTTCCCCTCCCCCCCCCTCCCCTCCGCTACCCCTCCACTCTCTCCACCACCCCTTCCCACCCCTCTCTTCTCCCAACCCAACCCCTTGCTCACAACCATGATTCAATCACATCACCCTATCCTCCCCCTCCACCCGATTCCCTTCACCCCCTCCCCCTCCATATCCACCCATCTATCTCCCCCATCTTCCTTCCCCTTCTCTCCCCTCCCTCCTCCCCCTCCCCACCCCCTGCCCCTTTCCCCATTACCTTTCTAGCCACATGATTCTCATAATTGAGATACTCATAAGAATATTGATGGGATATGAGAATCACCTGACAGTAAAGGCAGTGGGCTAGGGGGAAGAGGGTGTGGAGGGGGAGGAAGACGGGGGTTGCCAAGGGGTGGACGGGGAGGGGGGATAGAGTATATGGGGGCATGGGAGGGGGAGAGGGTAGATGGAGCATAGAATATGGGGTGGAAAGGGTGGATCAATTCAAATAATCACGAACATGGGAAGGGGGNGGGTGGGGAGAGGGAAGGGGTCGGGATGGGAGAGGGGACAGGCAGGGAGGGGTGGCGAAGGGGAGGGTAGGGGAGTGTAGAGGTGGAGGAGGTGAGGGGGAAGGGGTGGAGGTGTTGTATAGGGGAGGGGGAGGCGGTAGAGTGTTAGTTTTTTTTTGTATTTTTTTATTATAATTTTGTTTTTCTTTGTTTTTTTTGTTTGTTTCAAATTTGTGTTTTAATTAATATTTTTTTTTTAGTTTTAATTTTTAAATTTAAAATTTGTTCTATTTTTTTTTTAATATTTTGTTTTTAAACTTTGTTTCTATGTTTCTATTTTTTTTTAGATTTTTCTTATCAATTTTCTTTTAAAAATCTAAAAAAAAATAATGTTCTTTTTGTACAAATTTTTCTATAAAGAAGATTAAGTTTAATTATTTTTTGAACTTATAATATATATATATATATATATATATATATATAACCTTGTAACTAGCTTCTAAAAGTTGATAAACAATAAAAAAACTATATATTTTTCATTATAGGTAGCTCCTAAATGTATATAATTTTAGTAAACTTTGGAAAAATGCATTTGTAAATAAAAATTATAGTTTTCTTATGACCTAGATATTTCAAAATCCCCCAAAAAGGGTTCAAAATGAAAAAATATAGTTTCCTTATCACCAAGAAATTTTAAACTCAGAAAAAATGGCTCAAAATGAAAATTGGTGCTACCAGTATACACAGTTTCTGAAATTGAGGTAAAAACAACAATTAAAATTGACCCCAAAAAATGAGAACAGTATTGGGTTCTCGTCAAGTTGTATAACTTGTTCTCTCCTTTTGAGTTTTCCAATATTGAATTTAATGTTTTTATTTATTTTTGTGCGAAGATCATGATATGAGATTAATTAATTTTTGAATTTAAATATTAATATAAATAGTTTAACATAAAATATTTGTATTAATTTTTTTTTTAAATTGTGGATAAGAAATTTGGGCATATGAGGCTTATGATGTAACTTTGTGGATATGGTATGTGGTTTTAAGCTTAAGAATGAAAGGAATAATTGAACAAATAATATGTGGGATTAATATTAATAGAATAATGAGATAAACCTTAGCTTGTGGAGGACATGAATACTTCATAAAATTTAGTCAAATAAAATAGTATATGAGAACTTATAGAGATGGAGGAAAAATAAAATAAAATAAAATTTGAGTGCAAGGATGATAGAGGGACAAATTTTATATGTGGCAAAATATGGCTCCAATGGGGGTTCTATCCTCCCTTTTAGGTAGAAAATAAACTTTATACTGAGTGTATAATCCAAATCAATCAAAATTTTAAGTACTCCTATATCTAAGATCATTGTTGCAAACCTTTAACCAAATACAAACTAAAAAAAGTACTGTAAAATTTAAAATGGGTCAAATCTTAAATTTTATATGTGACAACATATGGCTGTAATGGGGATGTTATCCTCCCTATGAGGTGGCAAATAACTTTTATACCAAGTGTGCGATCCATATCAATCGAACTTTGAAATCCTCCTATATCTAAGATCATTGCTGAAAACTTGTAGCCAAATACAAAATGAAAACAATACTACAAAATGAAAACTGAATGTTGAAATTCTACTGCTGAAAACTAATTGCTCAAATCTAGGATCTTATTCACAAACCATCCTACTCGAATAGATAATTTTTTTGTATTGAATTAAGTGATAAAAAACTCCCAATGCAGCCAATTAAGAAAAAGGCTACTTGATTGAGGCTCACATTCAGATTCTCCAAACAAAATACAAAGTTCAAATACTGAAACATAACACACCATATGGAATTATCTTTATGGTTCATAAATACTGCAAAATACACTTTCAGTGATGATTCCCATAGACTTACAGTGAGATCTTGGAGATCATGAATAATTACTTCTAATTGATTATCAACAAAAAGAATAAGGCATACTTTATTTGTAATCTATGTTGTTCCTTATTCTATTTTGTTAGATTCAAAATATTTTTCAAGTGAAGAAACAATAAGTTGTCTCTTCTCATTTTCATCTATATCTGGCAGAATATTCTTATATTCTTGACAATAATCAAATGGAATAGGGAAAACTTGTATGTTTAGTTCTTGATGTAGCTCAACAAGTATATCAAATAGTGACCCTTCCTTTGTTTTAACAAGAATACCAATTTGGTTATCCATAATTTTTGAATCTATCACTTCAAAAGGTATAAAAGTTTGAATGCCATCTTTATTTTTATAGTGATCCAAAACAACAAGTTCTTATTCAATGAATTCATTAGAAGGTAACTAAACTGTAAAAGATAATATTTGACTATTCATATTCTTCTCTTGATCTGTTGAAATTTCTAAAGATTGTTGGATTTCCACGTTATTTTTAGAGGAAGGAATAGAAATATGAATATTAAGGTCCTAATTTTATTCATTTATAATGAATGGAGAAACTATTTCTTAGTAAAATGTTCCTAAATATTATGGAATCTACCCTGTAATATCTCTTCCTGACGATGTGAAGGGTTTTCGTAAATTTCCCTTTTAATTTGTTCATTAGTAAACTCTTCATAATCATTAACATTCTGCAAATGTTGAATGAAAATTTTAAAATGATCACAACAATTTTTAACTATAACAAGGATATATAGGATTACCTATAGTTTTTAGAAAAATACTGTAATAAAATATCATAAAGAGTATAAAATAGTAGATGGAAACCTTTCATATCATAATATTTATTTTCCCTTCAATGTGAACAAGAAAATTTTAATCAAACAATGTTCATGATAAACTTCCATCTTGGGTATATGCACATGAAACTTAATTAGATGTAGAGCAACATTATCTCATTCCTTATATTTATATTTTTGAATATTTGTTTTCCAATCTGTATGAGGTAAACAATTTGGAAAACAAAGAATACATGAATTATTCATAGGAGCATACCTTATATATCTGTAAGCTTCCATCTTCAGATAATGGAGTCAACAATGATACTTTGAATTATGGATTCTGCTAACATTAGAGTTTCCAAGGAAAAGTAAACAACAAATCTTTGTTTCTAAATTTATCTTTTCCATCAAAAATTGGATTTGAAAAAATGTCTAATATCTATGGGATAAATAAATTCTTTCGTATCCCCATCAACTGTGAAAAAATATAATCTCTCAGAAATTATCCTTAAATGTAATGAAAACTTCTAACGTCGTTCAAACCAATCTTGAGGACTGAAAACTGGCCTTTTCAATCCAAAGGGGGCTCCCTTTTATGAATATGCTATTCAAAGGTCACTCTAACAATAATTCATGTATCTAAAATAATGGTCATATATTTTGATAGTAACAAGACATATCGAAGTGGTATAATTGGGAAGAAAACCATTAGGCATGGAATCAATAAATGAATATAATTTAAGTTGCAAAAAACTAGTGGTGGAACAAAAAAGTAACATTGGAAAGATAAATACTATTTCTCGGAATTTTAGTTGTTGTGGTGTCGTAGAATATTTGGGGAGACATAGCCCATAAATATAGAGAATCTAATGATCCATAAGGGTATTTCAATGGTTGATCAAACTATATTTATTCTAAAATAAAAATTAATCTTACACGGTAAAATATCTTCTCAATAGCTTTCTGTCAATGCTTGTTTGGTGTGAAATGGCCTTCGGGTGCAAAAGTTATTGGTGTTTGAAATTATGACAAAAAGGTTCAAAAATGGGGAAAAAATCGATACGTCATAAAAATGGTAATGTAATGGTTTATCAATTTTTTTGTGGAGTCTATGGGGATTAGACCCAAGACCTCCAAGTTCACCCAAGCTTTATCAAATCCTGCATAGCCATATCTCCTGCATGTGCTCCTTGTTATATATAGTTTAAAACACATGTTTATGTTTGATCAAAGATTATATTGGAAAATTAGGTGAGTTCAAGGGCTAAGTCCTCAACCCCGTGGTCAACATCTATACCATATAGTTCATTGGAACCATATCATTGGAACCACATGTAACAAACCAATACCTTAGTCTATGCCAAAACCATATTATATGCCACCATATCCTATATTATGCCAACATATTAACCATATGGAAAGACACAACTTCGATAATATATATGCATATCATACCTTTCATGTTAAAAAGGGGGAGAAGTGGGAGTCCTATTGGGTTTCACCCTGAGACCTATGCTCCCCCAAATACACATGCTACCAATGGGATATATCCCCATGCCTTAAGAAGATATGGGATGCAATTGCTTTAAGTTAAAAATGAGATTTGGAGCCAAAATAAGTTGTGTGGCCTTCCAACTCGTGCCCCAAAAATACCCTTAACCATTTTAAAATGATATATAAACCACAAGTTTTGGCACATATTCCAACACAGTTTTCACATGCATTTCAAGATGTTTTTGCATAGTTCCCAAGGTGGTTTCAGCATGGGTACAGATGTGGTTTTGGTACCATTTTCATGCTAAGATTCCATATTACTGATATATATCATTAGCATTAAATTCAATTTCACAACAATAGCATATTCAGGATCAATGAAAGAAATGAAATCACAATATAGACATAGATTTATCTTGGGAAACCCTCTAGGGGGAAAAAACAACAAAAATACCTATATATAGATGTATCAAAATTAAAAATATGAGACATCAAAAAAGTTCTCCTTCTATTTGCATCTCTCTCTCTCTCTCTCTCTCTCTCTCTCTCCACTATGTGCTATACACAAGTGTGTGTTTTTTTCGAATGAGGAACACAAATCCTCTATTTATACTCTATTTTCCACTTGATTTTTTCCCTAACAAGTTGACCCCAACAAACTTACTATGTCAATTTCACCTAGGAAGACACAGACCAATATAATATTATATTATGGAGGATTCTATTGACGCGACTTACAACAAAGGTTTTACCTCATGACTCTCTGATGACCAAATGCAATAGAAACATCTCGATTGAGGAATAAAACATATCCAATATATTACAAAAATTAAATACAATAATAATATTCTTCAAAACTACAATATTTTAACACTTCGCCTTAATGAGAAGGGTATTCTATTGACAACAACAACATCAACTGTAGGAGCAAGGAGAGAGAGAATCTTCAACAACATCAACATGATACATCTATATGTCATTACATTTTTTTTAAAATAATCAGCAAATGGAATAGTTACTGGAACATCTTCAACATCTTCATTACTATATTTGTTGGAATAATTAAAACCCATCCCAATACTTAGGATAAAATAGTTAATATTTTCGATTAATTTTCTAGGTCTTACACTAGCTAGTTTGTAGCTAATTCCATTTCTGTGGTCAAAATTTCCCAAACTACCTCATGGATTTCTTTCTAAAGATACTAGATAATATTTTAACAACTTTGTAGTATTCCCATATTGGCAAGTGCCCAGTTCTTCTTTTTCCAGAGTTTCCATCTTTTCTGTAGTTTTAAGGCAAAAGCTAAAGCTAGTTTTAAGGTAGACTGCCTTTTTCTTGCACCAAATGACGTAACTTATTTTCATAATATAAAATCATAATAAATTCCACTTTCCTTCACTTATGATCGATACCTACTCATTCAACAACTTCATGAGCATCTTGACTGGTTTGGAAAGTGCCTTATGTACTTATGGGGTATTTAGACTAGTTTAGTAAGCATGCTTTTGTACTGATTCAAATAACATATTTGAGATTTCAAATCCTTGGAGTATCTACTTCATGAGAAACATATATCTATTTAATTATGGATGATGTAAATTAATATCAACAACAGTTTGTGTTATTCAACACATTCAGTCTCCTTGAGTGTTTCTTGCATATTTTAAATCAATTTTGTGAGTTCAATTGATCTAAGCTTGGGATTAATTTCCACAAGGTATCAGATCCTTGGTAGGTCGATTTTTATCCTCTTCCAATTTATTTTTGTAGGTTCAGCATCACTCACTAGGAGCATATTATGTTCATTCAAGGGCATAATTGTTGAAGAATGGATCAATATCAACAAATAATATTAACTCCATTCAACTATTTCGAATGGAAGGAAAGGATGGAGATGTTGATGTAGATTCAAGGCCTATACATAGTGACCATGGAAACTAAATATGATCCTAATGAAATAAATTGGAATATCAAATTTCATAATATGAGAGATGAGGTGTATGGTCTCTTATGTCTCAAAATTTCCATATACCTTTTATTTTGTTTTCATGGATCGTTGTCTCCAAATGAAGTATGGGAGACGATTCAAGATTTATTTGGGAAGACAAATACAATGAGGGGTCATCATCTAGATAATCAGTTGATTTTGATGAGCCCAAGTAGCTTCAAATCCTTTCAAGTTTACTTCTTTCAATTCAAATCACTAGTTTTGCAACTAAAACAGTGTGGAATTGAAAAATAAGATCAATAGCTAATATTGGACATTATTTAAAAGCTTGGTCCTGATTACTTTGTATTTGTTTCGACCTTCCATGCCACCAAGTTGACAGTTCAAAACTAAAATTTTCCTTCACTGGAATATTTCATGGCCCTCCTTGACTCAGTAGAAAGACAAATTTGTCTTGATGGGCACCATCAAACCTTCCAAAGATCAAGATTTGGTTACTCAAGATTCCAAGATTATTTCCAAATATAAGAGGAAGGATAGAATCCTCCAGATAAAAAAGGAGACAAGTCCAAGTCTCAAGAGGTTTCCTCAAACTCCAAGAAGAAGAACTTTCAGAACAAGAAAGGTAAACATGAAGATAGCAAGTGCGCATACTGTGGTAAGGGATTTCATCCTGAGAGCTCTGTCATGAAGAATAATATTGATACGTTGAATCAGCTCCTGGAGAAGAACAACATTTCCCTTCTCGATGGTGCAAATAAGAATGAAGGAGGATCTAGTTTTGAAGACAATGAGAGATTCCATGCCTTGGTTGCAAGAATTTTAAGATCTCCATCCTTCTTGATCGATACTAGAGATTCTAGGAACATGGTTTCAACAAAGGAATACTTCTCATATCTTGATAATTTTAAGGGTCCAAATATTTTTCTAGGAGATAAATCAGAAACTAAAATTAAGGGTAAAGGTAGCATTGATTTTGACCATGGTTCCTTCAATAATGTCTTTTATCTCCTAGGTCTTGCTGCTAATCTCTTGTCATTCTACAAGATGACCCACACTGGGTCTCCTAAGAAGGTTTTTTCTCTCCCAACGAAGCTGAAATCTATGATATTGAGAATGTTAGATTCATTTCTAAAGGTTTTCTGGATCATAGTTCAAAAGTATATAAGTTCTCATACTTCATGCCTTTCTCTAACCCCTCTACTCTCCTCACTCATGCCAATGAAGCAAGAAAACTTTGGCATGAGAGGTTCGGTCATTTTAACTATAAATATATTTCATATTTATGTGAAAAATAAATGGTTTCATGGTTCCAAAAGATAAAATTTTCCAAAGGATTATGTCAGGGTTGCATTCTAGGAAAACATCCAGAGCATAAGTATGAGAGAGGCAGTCATGAGCAGACCTCGACACCTCTTAAGCTCATCCATAGTTAAATTTCTTTCCCCTTCCCTCATATGTCGATGAGTCAAGACAAGTATGTCTTAAACTTCATAGATGAATTTTCTAGGTACTGTTGGGTTTACTTCCTTAAGGTCAAGTCTATTTTTTTTTACCACTTCAAGGTTTTAAAGCCTTAGCTAAGAACTAGTCTACAGGGTAACTCAAGATCCTCATATATGATAATGTTGGTGAATATTTCAAGTCCAAGTTCATTAAATATTATGAATATGTAGTTATATTGATGCAACACTCTATTCGTTACACACCTCAACAAAATGGAGTTATTGAGAGGAAGAATAGAAGCCTTAAGGAGATGGCTACTTATATGATGGAGTCTAAGAATTTTCCACCAATGTTTTGGGATGAAGCTATAAAATATGTATCCTACATCCAAAATATGGTTTCTCAAAATAAAATTTATGTATTTACTCCTTTCTAATCTTGGAGTGGACACAATCCTGATGTGTCTCATTTTAGGATTTTTGGTTCAAGGGCATGGGCTAGAATTCCATTGGACAAAAGGAAGGATTTGGAATGCCAAAGTAAAGATTTAATATCAGATGGGTATTATGAAGATTCATAATGGTATAATATGATCAAAAATAAAACTCAAAATTCCTTCATTGAAAGGAGTGTTCATTTTGAAGAAGAGCCTATGATAGCAGTAGAAATTGGAAAGACCTCTTCACCTCCTCCACCTTTGGTTGTATGTGAAGAAACTAATGAAATTTATGAATCTGATATTTATAATAATAATGATTTAATTTCATACCCAAACATCCCCACAAGGGAAAAATGGGTAGCAAATACCATTCAAGCAACTGGGGAACTAGCTGGAAATCCTAGTGATACTAGGAGGACTAGATCTCAATTCGAGAGTGCCTTTTCTATCAAGGACCATTTATTTTATGATAAGTGTTTTATAATTATTTAATATGAACCATATAAATATTAAAAATAATATTAATACCCAATATTAAAAATAACCATGAAGGAGGAATTCGACTTGCTCCAAAAGAATGACACATGGGAACTAGTCATTCTTCCCCCAGGGAGAAACCTAGTCAAGTGTAATTGGTTTATCAAAAATAAATTTTCCATTGATGGTTATCCTATAAATTATAAGGAAATTTTATTGGCCAAGTTCTTCACCAAATTCCAAGGAAATGACTACAACGAGACCTTTCCACCAGTTGCAAAGATGGACTCCATAAGACTAGTTTTGGCCATTGCAGCGTCCAAGCAGTGGGAGGTACATAAAATGGATGTGAAGAGTTCATTTCTAAATGGTGATATGAAATAATAAATATACATGAAACAAGAATTTTTTTTTGTGACTAATCCATGTCTTGTGTGCATGTTGAAGAAATCATTGTTTGGGAGGAAGCAAGCTCCTAGAGATTGGTATCCAAGATTGTTGGATTTTCACTATCACCAAAAAATTGTAGATGCAAGTATGATACAAATGTATATTTTAATATGTTTCATGGTTATTTAATAATTATTGTATTGTATGTGGATGACCTTCTAATCACAGGAAATTTCAAGAAATAAAATTCCTCTTTGAAGAGTGCAATGAACCATGCCTTCTATATGACTGATTGGGGATTCTTAAGCCAATTTGTGGGGATTGAAATTTCTCAATCATATCTTGGAATTAGGGTACTTGAGTGCAATTATGATTCATATATTATGAACAAGTTTATAATGAAATATTGCAATCCAAGCAAGACTCCTTTTCTTTCAATAGTTAAGCTTGAATAAGTGCCATCAACTCCATTGGAAGATAACACCCTATATAAACAGTTGGTTTCTTGTCTTGTTTATTTGACTCATCCTTGACCTGATATATATTATGCAGAGAGTTTGGATTCCAGACACATGGATCAAACTCATGACATCCATCGGATGGAATCAAAGATAATCCTAAACTTTGTACAAGGAACAAAAATTCATGGGATTCACTATGTTACATAATCTAGCCTATAGTTAGTTTGTTTTACTAACTCTAATTGGGAAGGTGATAACACTAATAGAAAATAAAATTCTGAATATGTGTCTATTATTGCATACGGACCAATTATCCATTCAAGTAGGAATTAGAGTGCAATTACACTTTCATCTATAAATACAAAATATAGAGGAGTTGTGAATGCAACTACTCAATGTTTGTGGTTGCAAGGAATACTTTGAGAGTTTGGGATCAATTCATAGAATTATACAGTCATCTATTGTGAAAACAAAATTACCATTCAAATATAAACTGATCTAGTATTAATGCAATGAACCAAAAACATTGATATCCATATGTACTACATCAGAGGACTTGTGCATGATGGGCTCATTTCTCTGCTCTATTTCACACCATCTACGCAAATTGTAGGCATCTTCACCAATGTGTTTTCTGAGAATACTTTCATCAATATCAAATCACTGTTGGGTATATTTGATCATGTGGTGAATATTGATTGAAGAAAATATTTCATACAATTTTGTTCATGCCCATGTTTAAGGGAGGATTTTCCCCTTTGTGTATTTTTCCTCTTTCCTTGGTTTGTATGGACAAGAAGTATGTAAAGGGTGAGTAATCCTTGTTTTTAGGCCCTATATTTATGATATTTTCTAATATTATATATAAATTCATTCTTGATAGGTGTTTTTGGAATAATGAAAACCCATTCCAATACTTATGATAAAATAATTAATCTTTTTGATTAATTTCCTAGGTCCTATACTAGCTAGTTTGCATCCAATTCCATTTATGTGGTAAAAATTGATAAAATTTCCTCATGGAGTTCTATAAATATATCATGGATAATATTATAACAACTCTGTAGTCTTCATAAATTGGAAAGTGCACAATTCTTCTTTTTCCAGAGTTTCCATCTTTTCTGCAGTTTTAAGGCAAAAGCTAAAGCTAGTTTTAAGGTAGACTGCCTTATTTTTTGCACCAAATCACATCACTTATTTTCCTGATATAATATCATGATAAAGTAAAATTTTGTTCACTTATGATTTGTACCTACTCATTAATAAAAATAGTTATCATCTTGACTGGGTTGGAAAGATCTTTATGCACCTATGGGGGATTTTTACTAGTTTAGTAAGCCTGCTTTTGTACTGATTTGAATAACATCTGAGATTTATAATATTTGTAGTATCTAAATCATGATAATCTTATATATATTTAATTATGGATGATGTGAATTAATATCAACAAAAAATTATGTTATTTAACATATTCAATCTCATTCTTGAGTGTTTCTTGCATATTTTCAAGCAATTTTGTGAGTTCAATTGATCTTAGTTTGAGATTAATTTCCAAAAGAGAATCATATTCTATAACACCGAGTATTCATATTTTAACTTCATCTTCTACACCACTCGATAAATCATTCATCTGTAGAATCACTTGATCATTCGATCAACAACATCATCATCAACAATAAGACTTGATCTTTCAATTAACAACATCATCATCAACAGTAACATAACCTACAATGCACATGATCCAATTATTGGACGATCAACTCCTGTTACTTTTGGACATAATTCCAAGGATGATGCAATCCTATCTGCAACATGAAGAAAAAAATTTCATGGATCCAATTACAGCATGATAAATCCCTATCACTTTAGGACATAAGTCCAAGGATGATGCAATCCTACCACATCACCGAGGAAAAATTCTATGTATCCAATTACGGGATGATCAATCCCTATAACTTTAGTACATATTTCCAAGGATGATTCTATCCTACCACCTCACAGAGACAAAAGTGTGCAAAAGCAATTATGACATGATCAATCCCTATCAATTTAGGACATAATTCCAAGGATTGTGCAATCCTACCACCTCATGGAGACAAAAGTATGCATATCCAATTATGGGATGATCAATCCTTGCCACTTTAGGACATAAGTACAATGATAATGCAATCCTACCACATCATGAAGACAAAAGTATATCGATCAAATTATGGGATGATCAATCCCTATCACTTTAGTACATAAGTCCAAGGATGATGTGTGGAAATTGAACCCAGTGATAGAACAATTTCACTCACAACAATTATCAATTGATCATGCAAAATCACTCACAAAAGAGACTGAAAATGGAGCTGAACACTAAACTATATTAAATCAGCGTACAATAGCCAACCATGTAACATAATAGGTTTTTGTATTAAATAATTACATAGGATATTCGAATGCATGCGGAGTAAATTCAAATCTAGTCAAAAGAAGGCTTACTAAAATTAAGCAATTCCCCCATAGGTGCATAAAGTAGTTTCCAAATCAGTCATGGAGCTCACAAATTGGAAAAATCACATAGGAAAGCTAAAGAGTGATGGAATGAAAACTCATACATGCTTTTCAAAGGAGAAAAGAGTGGAGGATGTCGAGGACAAAAAACTAGTTCACCTTCCCTAGTCAAACTTTCCCAATTGCTTTAAAGCACTGAAAAAGCAAGCAATAAAGCAGAAAAAGTAAAAGGGTGCCTAGGAGACCAGGAATAAAGTAGAATTGATTCCTTGAGGTTTCCCATGCCCTACATGAGTCAAAATAGGCAAGTTTGACCACTATGGATAGGCAAATGACAACTTGCATAAGGTGGGACACATGAAACTAGGCAAATAAGAAAAAAATGATTAATTTAATGTCTAAGGTAGGTAACTATGGGTTGATTATTATAAAACCCCCCCTTAAGCTTGAATTATGAGTAATATATCAGAAAATTATAGGGCTTAGCAAAAAGGCTTAGTCACCCTTTACATACTGCATGTCCATTTAAACAAGGAAAGAGGAAAAAACCACATGGGAAAATCCTCCTGTAAACATGAACTATAAAACAAAATTTGGAAATATTCTCTTCACTCATGCTTCACAGCATGATCAGCAATCCCTGGCAGTGATTTGATATTGCTGAAGGTCTTCTCATGAAATGATTTGGTGAAGATATCAGTTACTTGTTCTGAAGATGAGCAAAAGAGTAGGTGAATGGTGCCATCATGCACAAGCTCTGTAATGTAGTGCAGATGGATCTCAATGTGTTTGGTTCTCTGCTTCTGAAATGGATCTTTATAGATTCAAATGGTACTCTGGTTATCACAGTAGATGGTAGTTGAGTACTCTGATTTGAAGCCACACTCTCCAAGTAAACCCTGCAACCATAAACATTGAGTTGCTGCATTAACAACTCCTCTGTACTCTGCTTCTGTAGATGAGAGTGCAATGGCACTCTGTTTCTTGCTTGACCAGCTGATTGGCCCTTCGGCAAGCATGAACATATATCCTAATGTGGACTTTCTATCTGTGCTATCACCTGCCCAATCACTGTCAGTAAATCCAATCAAATCAAGATCATATTTTTCTTTATAGAAGATCCCATGTGTCCTTGTTCCCTGAACAAAGTTAAGGATCCTTTTGGCTGCTTTCCAATGGATCTCATGAGGCTGATCCATGTATCTATAATCCACACTTACTGCATAATAAATATCAGGTCTAGTAAGTGTAAGATACAACAAATATCCAATCAATTTCCTATATAGTGTATTGTTTACCATAGGTGAAGAATCAACTTCTTCCAGCTTCACTCCTGAAAGGAAAGGACTCTTGCCTGGTTTGCACTCCATTTTGAATTTTTTCAGCAAGTCCAAGGCATATTTGGACTGGTGCACCTTGATTCCAGCTTTGTTTTGAGCAATCTCAAGCCCCAAAAATTGGCTTAAGAGTCCCAAATCTGTCATGGAGAAGGCTTGGTTCATTGCACCCTTCAAGGAAGCAATCTCATCCTTTGAGCTTCCTGTAATGAGGAGGTCATAAAAATATAACAAAATTATCATTAATGAACCATTAATTAACTTCAAATAGACATTTGGATCTGATTTGCACTGAAAAAAATTCAGTGATAGCAACAAGCTATCAATCTTGGCATACCAAGCTCTGGGGGCTTGCTTTAGCCCATACAATGAATTTCTCAACCTGCACACAAGAGAAGGGTTAGTAGCAAATACTTGAGGCTTCTTCATATATATCTCTTCATTGAGATATCCATTCAGGAAGGCACACTTTACATCCCTGTGATGTACCCCCCATTGCTTTGAGGCTGCAATGGCTAAGGCTAGCCTGATGGAGTCCATCTTTGCCACTAGTGCAAAGGTCTCATTGTAATCTATGCCATGAACTTGTGAGTAGCACTTGGCTACCAATATGTCCTTGTACTTCATAGGTGAACCATCAGCAGAAAATTTGGTCTTGTAGACCCACTTACACTGAAATGACTTCCTCCCTGGGGGAAGATCCACTAGCTCCCATGTGTTTCTCTTCTGGAGTGAGTTAAACTCTTCCTTCATGGATTCTTGCCATATTGGATCTCCTAATGCTTCTTCATATGTTTGAGGATCATATTCCACCATCAAATATCATTTCTCAGCAAACATAGGATCCTTCATGCACAGACCACTCTCAAATTGAGATCTAGTCCTCCTTGGGTAATTGGGATCCCCAGCTAGCTCTCCTGCTACATGTAGTGTCTTGGATTCTCATTTTGGCCTTGTAGGAATATTAGGGTCTGCAATAAACTCATCACTATCATACATATCAGAATCAGCATGTTCAACAAACTCTTCACTTACTTTCAGAGGTTCAGGTCGTGAAGAGGCTTCTTCTTGAAACTTAACACACCTTTCGATGAAGGCTTTGTTTGTGCTCAAATTTATCAGTTTGTACCCTTTTGAATCTTTATAGTATCCAACAAATATACACTATTGGCTTTGGGGCTGCAAAGCATTTCTCTTTTCTGTTGGAATTCTAGCCCAAGCCCTTAAGCCAAAAATCCTGAAATGGGTCACACCTGGCTTGTGCCCACTCCATGCTTCAAAAGGAGTCATACCATAAAGATGTTTATGAGGCAACCTATATTGTATATAGGCTGCACAGTTGATAGCTTTAGCCTAGTAATTTGGTGGAAAAGTTTTGGCCTCCATCATGCATGTTGCCATCTCCTTCAGTGATCTGTTCTTCCTCTCAGCAACACCATTCTGCTGTGGTGTGTAAGGG